>JAOCNA010000029.1:4786000-4799463 GCA_026546675.1 Papilio helenus | reverse complement strand
CCGACGCCGTCCGCCACCCCCGCTCACCGTCACTCGCGAAAGTTCAACGAACCTCTGGCAGAATTCTTACAGCCACGACACTGTTACATTACCGGAAAGCTGCTGCAATCGACATGCTTGTGCCCACTAACATCGTCATCATCGCATGAAACGATTTGAGGAAAATTGAATGTCAAATGTTAGCGTATCGGGTCTCTTATAAAAAGTGTTACGGTCTTTTTATATGATGCTTAATATGTAATCAGAAAATGATAACGTTCCTTTAGACCTCATATAATATGGTATAATAACATAAAATATTGGGATCATACAGTTTCAAGTTACCTGCAAAATGCATTGAATCAATCCTCATTATAAGGTCAATGATTTCAATTTACTAAAATTGTTTCTTTAAAATGTTGTCGGTAAATTTTTATGAGAATTTTATATAAGCTTTAATCCATGGTTATTTAATTTTAATTAGTCAGGTCGATATTTAATAGAGTCCTTTAGTTCTCGTATAGCGATGAATCGTCTAGCAAACAGCGTGAGTAAGAGTTAAGGAAGGGGTTCGAGTCGTCACGGCGGAGTAATGTTAATTGAGTTTATTATGTCACCGTGGCGTCGAAGTTTCGTGAATCACGCCGCTGCGTCTGCGCACACGTATTGCCTTACACCGTTATTACTTTCTACGGCGATTGTGGGTTTTTGGATTTTCCTGCAACCTGCTATGATTTCAGGGAATTTTGTTTGAAAAACAAATGCGTAATCGACCTAATTCATTCAATGCGTTCGTTTCAACTGTGAGAATTTAAATGTTATATGCAATACGAGTAGATACGGGAAAAATGTCGTACTTAAATAACATGTCAACAGAACACCCAAGTTTCTTTGATAAAGGTCACTTTTACTTTTGACAGAAAATCGCCTATTTTTAAAAATGCCGACCCTTAATTATTCCGTTAATTATCACAAGCAAAAATGTTGCACATGTACATGTAAAGGTTATTGAAATACACATTTAAAGTAATGTTATATACTGATATGTATTACGAGTAAAGTAGAGAAATTTTACAAATCCATGCTAAAAGTCATTTCCTTCCGTTATAGTTTTTAAGTTCAACAAATGAGGTCTAAACTTCCGAGTAATAAAAAGGCGGATTTACTCAATAACCAAAGGTTAAAAATACTATAGTTATCAAAGATTGTAGTAATAATTAAATTGTAAAATTCATAGACCGTCTTGTAAGACATTTGTGATGAATTTAACATTAAGTTTTAGCATAAATTAGGCTTTAACTAAACTATGTTTTAAGTGCGAAGTATTTAAAATTATTTCCCATTTGTTCTCTAAATAATAAGGCAATTCTCGTTTATTATAATAATCGTGGGTAGATAAAAGTGTCCAAGTTAATAGTGAGTCTGTCAGCTTGGTCGGCGCTAACGGCGCGCGGGGCCGTTGAACGCGACTGGCCTTATTCCGACACCAAGCGAGAAACGCGACGTATACTTTCATTGTCACCTCACGATATGCACTCACTACAGCCACTCGCCACTCGCCACTCGCCCAGTGGCTCCATCTACTGCTGACCACACATTGACAATTGAATCCAGGCTAAGCACACAACACTTCATTGTCGAGATACATTTCTATCTTTCGTTCTAATATTCCAATTAAAACATATAATTCAAATCTACTTCACTGAACAATTTTGTGATCAAAATTATGCAGAAGTCGACGGCGATATAATTTTTAACAGCGGATTTTGCGATGTTCATTGTATCACTTCCTTTCTTAACTTTTACATTTTATTGCTAAAAAACAGTAAATACATTATCAGAAATAAATAGTTATAGCAAAAATAATTTACAATTTAAGTCATTAGTTGTAATTTGTGTGTGTTGTGATTTTTCTTGCAGTACACAAATCCGTAGAGTTTTTCGTAGACAGTTTCGGTCGCAGGTCAGCTACGTAAGATTGAAAGAGTTGGTCACAATGGAGCGAATGTTGCTACGGTGCTACGACGACGCTGCCATTGACCTCGCGACCGTGTCAATTGCATTGAACTTATAAAAACGATATTATGTCTTATCTGTTTTGTTGTACGATTTTATTCTTTCATAATTGATACTGCCGTAACAATTTCGAATACATATAAATATCATACTTTAATTACACAAAGGGGCTCTTTTGGTGACCACCAAGCTATAATAATGGTGGACAGATAAAAGTGTCCAAGTTAATAGTGAGTATATAGTACCACTAAGCGTCTTAGTGGCGTATGCTCTTTTAAACGTAGTTAGAAAACATTGTATAGCTTTCAAATGTTCCTTGAATCTCTTGAAATACATCCACGTTATAATATGAGGTTTAAATAACGTTTAAATCATTAATTACTCTTCACTATTTAACGATCGTCTACTAATATTTCAGTATAACAGTATTAGTCTATTATAGAATCTTATCTTAAAAGTCAGGAACAGGCAGACGAAGGTACTTTATTACTAATTTATGTTTTTGCGTGTCAATGAGTGAAAACCTCATCGCCGTGCGGACGTCATTCCACTTTTCCAAAGCGTCAGTGGTTTGTAACGCTACCATCGCAACTGGGTCTGCGTAATGTAACTACTTTCCTCTTAGGCCTAGTTGTTAGATTAGAGCGCGCAGGGCGCGGGAGGTCTAAGTGAACTGGTGGTGTTGGAAGCTGCGGACGCTCGCTGCAGTTTCGCTGCACGCAGTAGGTAAGTGTGTCGATGCACTCTTATCCCCCCAGTTTCTTTCTCTGCAATCAGTCATGACAAACCTGCCTTGCCTAGACTAGCTTCTATGTGTTACAACCCCATAAAATTAGCTGAAAGCCGTAATTTATTGTAAATACGCTACCAGTCTTGGTTGCAACAAACGAACAGATGTTTGTACGACTTTCATCTAACATGTATGGTAACATATTAATTATCTTTACGATAAATAATACGAATATAACTAAAACGCTAATTTGGTTAAAATTATAACAAGGATTTACATAAATGTTCTGTCTATGTAGACAAAGTGTATTTTCGTTTCTTGTAGGATATAGACAAATATTTCCTTAAGAAACTAAATTTAGGTAATGATTATTTGCGAGAACTCGAAAATTGAAAACTTTTTGCGGTTCCTATCTACAAACAAAACAATTGAAACGCACAACAGTACAAACATAAAGGCTCAAAACCAAAATCAATTCAAAATTATTATAATATAATTTTTAAAAAATTATTAGAAAAAAATCTTCTGCATAGAGTTTGCAACTTGACTTGTAAATAGGCGAGGTTAAGTAATTATAAGCGGCTTAGCAACCGGGTTCGTTAGCCTCTCTCGATTTCAATGGCGCGTGTCACGCTTGTTAATTCCGGCTGAAAAACTCTAGTGCATCTCACTTGAAACGTGAAAAATAAAGTCCGCGCGTACAAAATGTTACTTTCGGTCATTCTGGCAGCTTTGTGATTGAGTGACGTATTACTGAAGCGTTGACGTGATTTTTTACAAATGGCGTTGATTGTTTTACTGTGAGTTTACACTGCAGAAACACACAAAAACGTAATACTTATTTTGACAATATGTTGAATGAAACTTACTATTATGTTAATGTAATTACAGGTAATTTGACGCATGCTAAATTAACATGACGTCATCTATAACTCCCACACTCAGAGTTAGATTACTAAAAGTGTGACCTTAGTGTTGATTTCTCTTACTAAATCTACTTTAGATAACGTCCACAGTAACTATTAAGAGATGAGACAAATGTGACATATTTAAGTTCGTATTTTACTTGGTACCTCTAATAAAATAAGTGATTGGTAATTTAACGACCTTCAAAAACAATAACAAAAGAGTGTTTGTAAAACCCTGCACTATATTTAATATTTTTAGTATTTTAGTGTTTAACAAAAGATGCAATAAAATTTATTACAGTAACTGACGCAAGTTTACGACGTTACAAAAACTATTAAGTTTCTCGCATAGGTACCTTTGCCCTTGTGCTTTATTAAGCCGAAAGTGATCGTTTGTGTAGCAAAAGTTAATGTTTCCTTTAATTTTTTGCCGAACAAAAAGCATGGTCGTTGGTAATATGAAATTAGCCATTTAAGTTTTTCTAACAAAAAATTGTATACTGAAATTACTTGTAATTCTGTCTCTTTTTTAACTCTTAGAGGCGTATAAAACATTTTAGAGTTGTATAAGTTTGACACATATACTTTTTATCAACCACATTGAGAGTAGAACAGTTGTCATTGGGATATTAAAAAAAAATTGCGTACGTTATTGAGTGTGGCTGGTAATAGGCATAGTGTAGTGACATATCGGCAGGTGCAAGCGCATCGCGGCGAGTTTCCTATCCGTATCTAGGCGAGTGACAGTAGTGGCTTGCGAAAGTGCACATAATTGGATCGGCGCTTTAGAAAGGGGGTTATGAGTTTGTAAGTGCAACGAACCCGCGTGTATTTCCTCGGGAAGATGAAGTGCACAGCAGTGCGCTCGGCACGCGGCCGAGGCGGCGGCGGCGGCGGCGGGGCCGTGGAAAGCGTACGTTCCAGGAATCGTCGATACCTCGCCTAACACTACTGCTCTCTCGCTACACTGCATATGGACAAAAGTGAAAATGAATCAGATAATTTATTTTCATCCTATTTAATCATTTTATATTTAGCACCTTGAGATAATTTCTAAACAACTCATCTCATACCTTTGGAATTGTAGTGTTCATATGATTTACAACACTTAACCACTATTTTAACGTGTCATTGGTTAATTACGAAAACTGTCCGAGTGTAAAATGTTTTGCTATTTCCCAATTAGCGAACTAACCAATCTTGGGCATTCTAATATTAAATAAAAAAAAAGTACGGATAAAATTAATAACTAAACGTTCACGATAACCCAAAAAACCATCACCTGGCGGGCACAGTTAACCAATTTATTCGGGGATAGTAAAAAATCTTTCTATTATTCATACAGAGCAACTGTTCTTTGATAATTACGTATAACGGGGCCAAAGGGTTAAGCGGGCACAACCATATGCCGCCGAGTGGCCCAAATACCGGATATGGGTTAAGTAATCACAGTCTTTTTATGCATCCTTTCTATTAACCCTGTAACAGTCGGTAACAGTACATTTGATTCCATAAAAAGTCGACATTTGCGAGGATGGGCGGTATGTTAATTGAATTGCCAACAATCGATTCCATCACCGAATTGCCAGCGGTCGCTTGTGTCATATTTTTTGCCACTTGGCATTTTTTGGCGCCCGTCACCCGTCGGCGCCAGGTTTTTTTGACATTAATTAAATCCTTTGATACGAGCACCGGTTGGTGCTATTCATATTTACATAGCGAATGGAATTGTAAATGAAAACAGTTGTAGGATGTCTTTCTGAGTACGAAAGCGGTGAGAAGACAGAACTAGTAGGTTAAACAGGTCGGTTCGAATGAATGCTAGAAAAGCTGTAAGTAAGCATCCCTTTAACTGGAAATACTAAGTTAATAAATTATCTGATTGAAAATTCGTTCAGTATTTGATTAGTTGCAGTTGCAGAAGTTTCATCGATTATAGAATAGTATCGAGGTCGTTTGAACTAATCATGTATTAGTAGTATAAGAGAAAAAATAACATAGGCTTTGGTAGTACTTATCCTTCAACATGGCTTTGTTCAGTTTGTGTTGGCGATTTTAATATTAAATTAGTTCTGTCAGAGCATCAATAGAATAAAAACGGTTTAATAAGATTTGAATGTCAAGTGAATTACAATGCGTATTTTGTGTGTTAGTAATTTTATTCTTATCGTGAACAAGAATTAGAGCTTCGTTATTAAACTCCTTAAACATCGCAAACTTATCTTTGTACATAATTAATACAAAATGTAATCAAATAATTGGCTTATGCACATCCATGTTTGTTCTTTTGTTTATTTATGTGGTGTTTGTTTTTATTTTTTCATTTCTAAAATATCTAAAGTCACGTAAATAGGATTAATAATAATTGTCAACCAACCACAAGCGCTACCTGACCGTTACTTTAACAATGTTGCGAGGAAATCTAATGTTATTCTAAACCTCAAATTGGTCACGCACCTTAGAAAGTCTCCAGTCATATATCACGTCAACTTATTGTCCTGAGGGTGGTTGTTTCTAAGAAGCAAGCGGACACTATCGGTCCCGGTTTACACTAGAAACTGTTATTTCTTAACGGGTCTCGCTCGACGGGAAAAGTGCACTTTTGTTAAAAACTGCAGTGACGTCACAAAGCCTCATACCACGTTCGCTCCCGTTACTCGTACAAAGGGCTAGTAAACAATAGCCTATCAGCACGACCACAAAACAGCTCCTGAGAGCCTTTTGTTCACAAGAACCATAAATCAATTGGAAAGTAAACAATAACAATTTTATTTCGTACTCGTTTTGTTTATTTAAATATTGCAACAGGACACTTTTCAATTTTGAATCCTAAATAGTGTAATTAAAAAATGAAGAAAGTTTATCGAATCTCTATTTCACTATCTTCGAAGAGAAGATATTAAAAAAATGTTTTCAAATTCTCTGGTATTTTATTTTCTGCATAAAAAAGTATTGGAACGTCGAAAAAATTAAAGAAGGATGTTTATTAGCTAATTAATGATAAAATGCTGGTTTGGTTAGTTAAGTTTATTACGGGCATTTTGGGTGTCTACATTAAGGCTTGGTAAGCCAGCAGCAACGCTATTAAAAGTGAATGCTTGTCTTGGTGTACGTAAAAAAAAGTAAAAAGAAAGGGACAAGTCCCGTTACCATTCCGGTATCTTGCTGCGTAACGTTGGACACGGATTTATGGTACAAAGGGACTGGGGATGGGAGAGCGATCTAAAAAAAAACGTTTATATAACGACAATAATTCTAACGAGTGTTTTTACTTATTTTATTGGAAGCCAGAAACATTGGAAACATTTCTTAATTCACAAATAAGCCTTAAGTTAAATTACTAGACTTCCTACGTAGTGTGTAAACTCACCTACGCAAAAGCGTACTTCAATGTAAAATTTTGATTATAACGGAAAACATAAGTTCTTTAAAGGAGTTATTCAAAGACCGTTACCTGTATGCATTTTTTTAAAATTACGCACAGAACTTATGAGATTAGGAAACAAAAATGAAAATAGAATATACAGAGAATTATATACTCTAGTTTTCTTATTCTGTAATTTGTCTTAAGTTCTTAGTGTGTTCAAGTTATTTTTTTTTATTGCATCCTTATTTTTTTTAAAAGAATGCAGAGAAATACAGTAGTCAGCCGTGGCCAAGTCTAGTACAAAAGCTTGATGAATGGCTTCCGAAAGCAAAAACCCATGTTGTCCTATTGTTTTAATGTTTAAAGCTGAACGAAAATCATACATACATTGTGCTCATTACTCCTGCTTTATGGGAAATGTTCAATGGTTTATAAACTATAGCGATGTTGCAAAATATCTTTACAAAGCCTATGTTTAGATTTCCATGAAATAAAATAGGGAGGGTATCTGTCGTGTAGGAAATAAATTCCTATTTAAACGAGAATATCTTCATAGTCATTGAAAAAAACCAAACTAAATTAATTCACGATAAGTGTATATTTTTCATACTGAATATGCTCTAAGGTGCTTCCTTCGTAACTAACACGGCTTAGAGCGGGTGTATATCGGTTGGTTTTATTTTTCTTCAGTCCTTCCTTCAATTTCTGTTTATTTTATAACAATAAATTTTCTTGTAAACGAGATAGGGAAATTATTTTCCTTCTATAAAATATCAACCATCAAAGGGACGTAACAGTTTGCACAAAAAGTTATTCTATTTCAATGTCTTAATCTATACTAATATCATAAAGATATCATAAAGAGGAAAGATTTGTATTTTTGTATATATTGAAATAACTCAAATACTACTGGGCCGAATTCAAAAATTCTTGCAGTATTAAAAAGCTACATAACAACTGAGTAACATAGACTACTTTTTTAAATTCCACGTTGACGAAGCCGCGAGTAACTGCTAGTCTTTAACTAAACAGTGATGTTAAAATGTAAATTTGCAATGACTCATCCACACTCAATATGCGAGTTTAGACTCATCTCAGTTTGAAAACTTTGCATAAGTCTACGAACTTGTTAATTAACATGTAACGGCTTCTAGTCATAATTCTAGTAGTCTTTTAGTTTTATGTTAATGTTAGTGTATGTTTCGATTCATCTTTGTGTAAAGTTTTAAAATAAACATAGATAATGCCTACGTACTGTTCTATTCATCGAGAAGTATTGAACGGTTGAGGCAACGACCTCTTTATGTGGGATGCTTAACGCATTCGCTTCCTGGGTACATTGGACTCTTACTCGTAGACTCGAGATATGAAATGTCTACTATTGCATAAAACAAATGATGATGTATGTTATTTTTTAGAAGCCTAAAGTTAAATCTACAAAGTCTAATTTAGTTTTGGTATTAATCATATTAGACCATAAAATTATTTTTAGGGTGGCTTATAACATTTTTTTAATATATTTGCTATACTGTTTTAAACATAAATGTTTTGATTCGGTTTTTTAATGTTTATATGAATTTTAGTTGCAAATTTCATTAAAAAAAAAGCATAAAGTATTTTAAAATAACAAAAGTCGCTTTGTTCATCGTTAATGCAAAGAGTAATTTTTTTTTTAATTCTCACTCTTTCAAAGTAACGACGCAGCCGCAATGGTTCTATGAATTAAATCACCGCAAGAAAAGTGGCGCATTTTAGTGCCAACTGCGTCCGTTCGCGATGCGCGGCGCTAATGTCGCCGCAAAGCGCATTGCTAGTAGGAAAGTTGCTTATGACGTCGGTAAGTGTCACGTTGAACCATGGTGAACCGACCGCAGTCTTCCGCGGTGGCTGGCCTACTCACCAAATTGTCATTCTATCAATCCCTCACCATGATTTTATCTTTACCATCTGACGGCCACTCGCACCGTTTAAAAATTACATCGACGCCATACCGTTGTCCGCTTTTTCTCTATTGTAACGCAGTGACAGATCGCTCCGCTCAATTCGACGGAGAAAAAAATGTAAACCGTTTTTTACAGATTGATTTGACTATATGGATCATACTTTGATATCAGCAATATGTGTTTTTATTAAAGACATACCTAAAATTCTTTTAATTATCAAGAAGATTTTGAGATATCGTTTTTAGTTTTTTTTATAACAATTTTTGAATCGAATTTATCATTAGATTATATAAGAATGCTATTCGCACACCCTATAAGCATCACTAACAGCAACATATCTTATCAAATTGTTTTTTTTTTAATAATTGTAAATTATCAGGCGTAATAACGCCGCGCCGGTGTTTGTGTGGGCTGTATAATTTTGGGTGCGCGGCGTGACGTGACGATGCTGTGTTGAATCGGCTCTTTTGTAACGCCCGGTGGCGAAATAGGGGTCAATGACAAGACCTAGCTTGCACTAACATCAATCCATTTCAAATTGAGCGCAGTTTTTGCTCATCAACCCACTTCAATTGAATGCTGGATGTTTCGCATCCGGGAAACATATAACGATATTTTATAATCGTGACATAAAAGAAATACCCTCGATACGATACGAATTATAAAATTACATAAAACGAGTTCGGTTTCATGTTTTTGCGTTCACGCATCCGGCGCAAGCGCCTCATAGGAGACGAGTACGTCTCGCCTAATAACAAATACCTTAATTACAGGACAAAGATTATTTGGTTCAGTAGTGGACGTACTAAGCTAATTTTCGCAAACTAGTGTATATTACAAAGGCATAATTCTCATCCCTTCTCAGATTTTTGTCAATAGTCAATAATAATCAAATGCCAAATTCACCATATTTACAAATTACTAGATCATGAAAGACCTTCGACAAGATAAGATAAAACGCAACAACGTTAACTTTGATATTTCACACGATCTTGAAAAAGTTTACGACGGACATGCAAACATTTTCAGTATGTTGCGATTGAAGCAAAAGTGGAATGAACCAAAATAGTGCCACAGACGACAGCGCGTGTGTGCTAGACACGGCACAGGTCAGCACCCACCTGCACGCTCATCGAGGCAAGTTAAAGCTCGTTGCCTTTCATCTAACACCGTTTCCTTTAGAAAACATTAATATTTGTAATTTCGTGTGATTTAGTTTGTTGTGCAACGAAGTCAGGCAATGGCAGGCGACAGACCTACTTCTTGCAGTTAAAGTTACGACAATCTTCAGCTCTGAGATTAGATAAAAAAAATATGAAGTAGCGAAATACATTTGAAGAATAAAAAGAAACTAGTAAATATTTGAATTATCTGTTCTATGTGAGTGGTATTAGTATAAGGCCAGAGCCGGCGGCCCCGTTTGTTCTGCTTTACTTTCACTCGGGCCACCGCAGCTAGGACCGCGTGCCGCGCTCGCACATTGCATTCTAATGTTATAGTAATTATTGAGGACAACAAACGAACATGCATAGATATGATAAATAGGGACGTTGGCCATGTTCACGCGATCTTTAAATATTATATTCAAGTCCAGGAATGAAATCTGTTCTCTAACTCGACTATTGGTTTTTGCAAAAAAAATAAGTGATGTATCCTATTAAAAATTACGTAAATGACATGTGATGTTCAATCGATCGGTGTCGGTAGGAAGCCGCAAGCAGTGTGTAGGAAGGCGCGCAGCCAGCTTGCAGATAATGCTCTCCTATATCTCCAATAATCAAACTTGTACGCTCCTTATCTTACGACATCGAACTATATTTTTAGCATCTCTGATAACTAAACGTAAAAGAATTTTTTTATAGTAAGTCTCGCTGCGAGTTATTTAATTTATAGTGTTAACGGATAATGAACCATAAAACATATACGACACGCTGTAATGGAAATTGCTACTTGTAAATAATACTTAATTTAGAAACGAACACGTACAGAGGTTTACATTACTATGTTGTTAATTGAATTTAATCTTGTTTTATTTTATCTGTGGTAACATATCAGCGTAATTACAATGATATAGAACCACATCACAGAACAAATCGGTAATCGGAGAAAGATAAGACATGCTAACAAGAACGCTGTGCCGTACAACGGGTGGACAGACTTCCGCACAAACAGAATGACATTTACAAACGTTGAATAAAAACCATATCCAACACGAAAAACAAAACATTTCCTTTCCCTACAATACTTTTAAAAGTAAAATTTAAATATTCATAAGGCTAAACAACGCCTGTGATTTTTATCTGCCAGTTGAATGAATAGGAAGACCAAAACGGGGGATAGATTACTCGCGACTGACTCGCGCTAGACAACGGTGCATCGATTATTTATATTAGCAAATTACTTTTTTATAATTCATAATTAAAAACCGAATTCCTCACGTCAGTGATCCGGCTCAGATATTGATCAAGGTCAGGTCGATATTTAAGTGGTTATAGCTGTTATGTAATGTAATGATATGTTTAGTATTACAGCCAACAAAATCCTCTCCAGTATGTGTATTAGTAGCAGTGTATAGACCAAATAGCACTCTTGTGTTCACATCTGAAGTTAATGTGATTTGTCCTCCAATGTCATTGTAACAAAGGAACGTGTTGAACTGTTGGCAGACGTGCCTCAACGCGATGTATTTATAAAACAAACTGGCGTTTACATATTCACTGCGGATACGGTTGTTACGAGGAGGTGTTGGTGACGACGACTGTCGTGTCGAGACGAGAACCTTCACTAGAAGCGGCTCAGTCGCACCATGTATTCGTTCAGGCTTTGTATTTACAGCGATATTGACATTTTTTATGTAATTAATGTGTTTGTATTCTTCATACAAAATGCATCGTGTTAGCCGCGTAACTGCATGTTATTGAAGGTGATGACGGTATAAAGCGAATGTTCGTTGCGAGTCACTCCGTGGCGCATGCAACGAGCCGCGCACGGCTGCTTCCTAACTCCGCAACCGCGCAACGCACACCACACAAAAGTCTACCTTATCTCTTACAATCATTACATTTTGCTTCCCTCGAGAATGTCACAACTGAAAATAAATAAACAAAATCATCGAAGTTATTATACTACAATGGTAGCCGAGTTCATGACATGAAATAAATAAGACGGCAAATAGACACGAAGACAATATACTCGTATCTTACTTAGCTAACCTTAATCGTGCATTGTTATAAGTAAATGTAATAATTGAACAGAGCTCACCTCGCCTTCGCTCCTCCTGCTCGCGCCGCAAGTTGCCGTACTTCCTAGTGGGGTCGATGTCGCGATAGCGGCGGTCGGTGCGCTCCATGCGGTCGCTGCGGTCGGCGCGGTCGCTGCGGTCGGCGCGGTCGCTGCGGTCGGCGCGGTCGCGATAGCGGTCGGCGCGCCGCCTGCTGCCGCCCTCGTCGTCGTAGCGGTCGCGCTCGGTGGTGTTGTACCGCCGGCGCTCCTTGTCCTCGGGCCGCGGTGGTTTCGATGTGTAGGAGCCCTCGCGGTAGCGCCTGCGATACACCACTTCTTAACACTACTATTCAACTATGTTTAGTGCAACTCAATCGACACGGTTCAAACATTTAACCTGAACTGTCCTACTTTTGAACATTTTGCTTGTAAAGAACATCACAAATTAAATTTATAATAATTTTGTAAGTCTGACATGGAATATTTACCTGCGCTCTCGCTCCCGGTCGCTGTAGTAGTCTGTGTCCTCGGTGTCGTAGCGGCGGGCGCGCGCACTGCGTCTCTGCCGGGGGACGTCGGGGCTTCCGTCACGCTCGCGTCTGTCGCGATCCTTCCCTTCCCTGTCCTTGTCTCTCCTATCCTTTTCGGATCGTCGGCCGTCCCTTCCCGACTTTCTATCCGTATCTCTGTCATATTTTTTATCACCCCTTGAATATCTACCGTCTTTATCCCTTTCCCTGTCGCGGTCGCGATCCCTCGAAGATTTCTGTTTGTCTCTGTCCCTTCTGGGAGACGACTTGAAGGTTCTGTCGCGCTCGGAGTCTTCGGACGTGTTGACGCGGTTAACGGACTGCCTGCGCGAGCCGCTTGCGGGATACTCGACAGACTCTGAGGCGTCGTTCGCCAAATCGGTCACGTTGCCACTGACTACGTCGAACATCTGCTCCCTTGAAAATGTCATTTCCGCTCCAGATATGACACTCAAGTCTTGCAAATTTTCTCCTTCCATGGTGAGCTCGCGCTCGCGCTGCTGATCTCCGGGCGCCGCCACGAAGTCTACGGTTGAGTCATTGGTTGCTTCCCTCAGTCCTATAACATTCCTGGTTGGGTTCCGCACAGCAGGTTCGGTATAATCTGAGCCGTCGACGTTCTGCTCTCTGACCTCTGGTGGGCCCGCCTCCACATGCAGAGGATAGTCGTGGTCGACTCCAGTAACAACCCTAGGTTCATTGGAGCCACCATAGTTGCCGGCCTGGTACTGCATATATTCATTATTACTGGGTTCTCCGGGAACCATA
>JAOCNA010000029.1:4775536-4785900 GCA_026546675.1 Papilio helenus | reverse complement strand
GTCAATCTACAGTGACTAAAGCACTGTAGATTAATAATGCACTCTACGAACGGGTTTCTCAACAATTGGCCGGATGGAATCTATACTAATATTATAAAGAGGAAATATTTTTATTTTTGTATGTATTGAAATTACTCAATAACTACTAGGCTGATTTCAAAAATTCTTTCACCATTAGAAAGCTACGTTATCAGTGAGTAGCATGGACTGTATTTTTATTATTTTTATTTTGACGCGGGCGAAGTCGCGAGCAACGGGTAGTTTATGACATAACTAATTGTGGGAATATTGTGCAAATGCGCCATTCAATCATCAATTTGACTAATAAAAAAGGTGTATTCAACTTTATTTATTTCCAAATACAATACAATAGATAAAATCAGTTCATGAGATTAATAATCATCAAATTTAATTAACACTCAACATCAATTATAGGTAAGGTAAAAATTTACAACGCAAAGCAGTTATTCACTCCCTAAGCTTGAGGTCTACCCAGTGGCCGCCTTTGATTCGAAGATTGAAGTTGGTGGTGGCCAACTGCACTGGAATGCTGGTCTTCTCGCACGGTGCCAGCTGCACGTTCAGTAGCAGCTGGTACAGCAGCACCTTCACCTCGCACAGTGCAAATCTGGAACCTGGGCAAATACAAGAAAATAAAATACAATTAATATAATGACACACTTGGACGTGTGTTTATTTTATCTGTGACAATATAAAGAATTAAGAATATTAACCGATGCAGTTCCTGGGACCGAGGCCGAACGGCATGTAGGTGAAGGGCTGGATGAGGTGCTTGCGCTCCTCGGAGAAGCGCTCCGGGTCGAAGTGGAGAGGTCGCGGGTAGTACACGGGGTCGCGGTGGATGGACCATGTCGGGATTATGATCGACTCGCCTTTGCGCACCTAAAACATTTCATAATACCAGTGATTACATAGTAAAGATAAAAAAGCAACGCGTCTCAAAGCTATAACATAGCACGTACCGGGCGGACGGATGAGTTCGTATCATAATAAAAACATTAAAAATGTAATCTTATAGTATTTTGGTACATTAACAAGTTTACTTACGACATAGTCTTTCGTTGACTTCTCATTACATTTTCCTAAATTGTAATCCTTGACACAGAGTCTGTCCATCGTCACACCAGGAGGCCACAATCTCAGCACCTCTAAAACAACAAGTTTACACTTTTGTTTTACAAGAAAACCTTCATTCCTCAGTTATTAATTGCAGTTAGTCAGCAGTTCATCTAGCTTAGTAATTACATTAGCTTACCCGAAACAACCATGTCCAAATACTTCAGTTCTTGTATGGAGTTGAAGTCAATTTTGCCGTTGTTTTTGAGATGGCACTCCTTTATCTCTTGGTACAACTGCTCCTGCACCTCCGGGTTGACGGCCAGCTCATGCAGCGCGAAGGACATAGCCGTCGATACCGTGTCGAAGCCCGCGATGAAGAATAAGATCACTTGCGCCACAAGGTCATTGTCCGTCCACACTGAAACATAACATTTATTATCTACAATAAAAGCCTAGCAGTGCCTAATCACTAATACTATTTTGAGGATTTAAATATTCCGATGGTAAGTAAACATACCTTTGATTGAAATAAACAAAACATAAAGTGCCAGCTCTACATACAAGAAAGGTAAAGAAAATTTTAAAACTATACTCTTAAGTAATTCATTCATATTTTTAAAAAGAATCGATTCACTGAATAACACCAATGACAAAGTAACAAGAGAACGATCACTTACCGCGATCAGTGTTCTTTCTTCCAACAGCTGACTCCTCGACAGTGGCGAAGCCAGCGTCCGTGTCCTTGCCACTCCTATCCTCGTGTTTTAAGTTACCTTAAATACTTCGGAAGTGATGAAAGATAGTCAGAATTGAATTTATTGAAGTTATAATATTGCCCTTTAATTTTAATATTTACGCATTTCTAATAGATGTAACAAAATGTTGCAATAAAAGCCTGATTCCATCGTGTATAAGTAAAATTACAAATTACAGGCGTGAAATCAGGGTCTGATGATATTAATATGCCATTACTCCATTCTCTTCACTTATCTACAACATTTTTGTATTTACAGCGAAAGTCATTGGTTTTGTTACATATATACAAATATGAGTAACATATTATAAATGCGAAAGTATAGATGGATGTTTGTTACAAAGAAACTATCTTCAGAACTGCGCAAAGGATTTCGCTGAAATTTGGTATACTTGTATAACTTATTCTGGAAGAACACATAGGCTACTATTGAAGTTTTTTTTAATTTTCGTGCGGATGAAGTCGCAGACGACACTAACTATTGTAACAAGTAAATTCAGATACCTTTCTTGGCTTCCATTAGCAGATGGATCATGTCAGGTCTGATAATATGTTTTGTTTCACGTTCGTTAACTGTGTTCAGCACCAGTTCCCGGAAGAAAAATCTTGTTTCTTCCGAAAACAAAGTTATCCGGAACACCTATAACATAAAATGATTCTATTATGAGGAGAAAAACTGGAAACTAAAATGGTGGCGCCAGCAGCACCTGTTCTTTCTATTTCTTCAATTGATAGGAGTATTTTTTATAATTTTTCAGAAGTCAAATTTAACAAAAGTCTTTGAAATGTACCGCAGTCGATCATGAACTATTTATAAGATAAGTGAGCAAAAAGAAGCTTGTTTTCCCATTAATTATTAAGAATACTAATGTATTTACCTTCGAAATCTTTGGCCAAGAAGTTAGTATAAAGAACTTGAGCAGTTGCTTAAAGTTAAATGTGGCTGCCTCCTTGCCCTTCTTGTAAAAAGTGTTGTTTTCTTCGGAGTGAGAGTCGACTTGGAGGCCGAAAGCACAAGTAGCGATGACGTCATTAGCATAGCGAGTCGTCAAATCCTTACAGTCTACGTGGATAGAATTCTCTGCAAAATTACTACATTATTAGAAAGCTGTTAGACGGCCAGCATTTGCAGCTTTAAGTCGTAATTTCAAATCTAAATGAAATGAAATTGAAAAATTGCCTACTTCCTGATTTTTTAATCTTCATTCTTAGGGAGTTAATCATCTTTTCTCCAGTTTCGACCATGAACGGAACCATCGAGCGTATCTTGGAGCTGGTGAAAGCTGGGCTAAGCGTCGATCGCATCTCTTTCCATTCTTCCCCTGAAGAAAGTAATGTAATTTTTTGTCCATAAAAGTTAAAATCATTGATAATCATCATCTTCCTCTTTGTCCTAATATTGTGATTAAAAAAAAAAATTTAAACAATATTATCAATCAGCGAACATACATCGCACCAAAAGGCTCGCGCCAAGTGAAATTTAAGAATTTACTGGTATAGTAGATTGAAGACAAGTGTTCACCTTTTAACGAAAATAAGTTTCTTCCAAAGCACGAGTCAATTTTCTCGTCAACAAAATTGCGATGATCCAGAAAATGTTCAAAGTCCTTCACAGTTATTGTCTTTATCAGGTCGATGTCCTTTATCATCACCACAGGATCCAGAAATTCATATTTCCCTACAAATCTATAAAAAAAAGCAAGATCGAAATCCACAGTATGTGAAGAACACTTCCAAATAATCAAATATACCACTTTATGTTAACTGCTTGCTTTTGCGGTCCACCATAAAAGCACGTTACCTATCTTCAGCGCCGACGTTGTAGATCCTCTGCATGTTCTTTGTGAAATGTTCCATGCGGGTGGTAATACGAGCCATGTTGCCCAGGACCGGGAGCGGGGTGAGGTTCTTTACGCCACATTTGCTGAACCTGGAGTACACGTGCCGCAGGTACAGCGCAAGCGTCACCGCGACCGCCGACAGCAATAATACTAGCGCCATCTGATAAACAAAACTCCGTAAGTAAAAAACTTTACGGATTTTAAGAACTGATGGAATAGACGTGTACAAGTCGCTACCAGAAACTACATCCACCTTTCGGAAATAAATTTGTATATTAACTTCAAGATTTCAAATGTAAATTCAGACCATTTACTCTTTTTTTATCTCAAACAATGTTATCTACATGCCATATAATTATTATGTATTTATCGTCATATAATTTTTGTCGACTCATACCTTTATCATATAAAAACATTTACTGTTTTGTCAACTGTTTTTGTACGTGACATTATTTTTGTTTTGACTATAATAATGTGATTATTAATTACATTGACTATTAGAGTTAAGTGATCAACTTGTGACGCTTCTTAGATGTAAAAGAATATGACCAAATATGCTTCGATTACACATCTCGTAGAAATTCAATTAAAATGTTCGCTGTTGTCTTTCATCTTACGAATACGCACTAGTCTTGGAGTTGCGGAAACCATAGCTATACTAACTAATTGTATGTTAATGTTTGTGAAACATGTAATTAAAATGTACAATGTCACATCCACATAAAGAAATATACTCTACTAGCCGAGCGTACTAACATGTCTTGATATTTATTTATAGTTCCATTTCTGTTTTTCAATATTCACGTTATCCCAAAAATGAGATTATAGCGTATTTTTAAATGCAGTGACCACCCGTGATAAAAAACAAAACTTCACACACATACATACTTCTATGTTGAGAATTAAACAATGATGAACAGAAAAAACAAAGAGAACCTGTTGCTTGTTGTTCGATAAAAACTTGCGTTACAATTTTGTTTAATTGAGATTAAGGAAAATAATAAAATCTTGTAATATGACTGGCATCATTTCCGTTCCATTGAAATACACAAAAAAGAGTAAACTTAAGCGTCTACGTCGCCTCTACGGAGTATAATCTTTGTACAATTTAGTGATTTCACATTAGCAGCTTCAATTTTGCTACTCAAAATTGTCAGAGATTATAATTAAAAATTTAAAATAATACTCACTGTCTTTTTTATTTGTGTACTTCCAAATTAAGCAACAAAAATGTTATTAATGTTTTACTCCGGTGGCTGCGGACGACACAACTGATCGAGTACAACACATTATATACGTTTTTGTATATCTCTACAGACATTCAGTTCCACAAAGATAAATTAAAAAATAATAATAAACAAGATTAGAGTACTTAATATAAAGATAACCTATACACGTATTTGTAACATCTATTAATTTAAAACAAGCCTCTACGATTTATTATAATTTTATCAAAATGATGTGACAAAATTAAAAATTTAAACTGGTAATGTCTTGTTCTTAAATATTAGTAGTTATAGTTGTAATAGACAAATTATTAGCTTCAATAAAATAAGTTCAGTTTATTTAATCGTTTGTAGATGTATGAAATTCCAATATGAAAATGTAATAAAAATAAATTGTGTTATTAAAGAATGATGGCAAGCCACGTGCCATTATTAGTGTTAAAAATAAATGTATTGAAAAATAAAATTTCGTAATACATTTACTCGTAAATGATTGTGCAATATCAAAGATACTTAAATAATAAATAGACGAGGCATAGTGAACTAAATTTTTCAATGGTACTTTGTCAAGTTTAGTTCGCCACTTCGTTGTTCTGGTATTGACATGTAATAAAAATAATGATAAATTATAAATTGAAAACTATGATAAGCTTCATATTTTTTTACAAAATAAACTAAAAAGCAGTACATAATAAAATATAAACAGTTATAAACATTTGCATATTATTTAATTATCCCTTTTGGCAATTAATTTAAATATACTGACATGCGGTTTTGAGGATCTAATAATAGATAGCGTTAGTAATGATTATGTGAATAATTTTAAAGCAAAGTGACAAGTACATATGCCTCCTCTGTATATTTGAATCTCTTTGTGGAGTATTAACGAGTTAAATCGTTATCTATATACTTCTGAAATTGCGTCGTAATCATCAGCTTTCATTTGTTTTCATCAACATAGACGAATTACGACGATTAAAGATGATTCAGTGGAATGTTTGAAATTTGAATTATCTTGGTTGTATACATAACTGTGCTTTTTTATGTCGATTTTTCTATGATAAGGTGGCGAGCGATCGGCCATCTGAATTCGCTGAAGTAGGCGACCGCTGACCATAGACATCTGCAATCGCAGATACGTTACCTACCTGTAATCAGCGAAGGACGAGACGCACATAAATTTCCCATTCCTATGCGTATCATCCACTATCAAACCCAGAGAAAGAGGAAGAGAGAGAGGACTAGAAGTTAGCTTAGATTAAAACATTAGAACTAGTGGTGATTATACTATACGACTCACAAGGTCCAAACTTTACCATACCTTAACGAAAAAAACTACATTTTACGGTCAACGTATTGCAAAAAATCTTTAACAATCAACAAAAGAGCATTCACGTTTTTGTATATTTTGATTTAGTGTTAATAACCTAATGATTGAACTAAGGTCACCGAGACTGCATCCAGCAAAAACTTCATTTTATTATCGTTTAGTGTCCATTACCAATACAAAACCAAGCAGACACCCTCTCGCTTTCTGTCAATAAAATTCTTTACATTTTTTATCAATGTGCTTCGGCGCTGGAACGTTTTCGACATTTCACATCAAGTGTCAATTAAAAAGCCGATTACCCTTTTTGTATTTAAAATCATTAATCTAGCAATGTTCTTTATTTTACAATGCATAAGCTGTAGATTCTAAGAACCTAAATAATACGCGTTTTATATGTATTAGTGTAATTAATATTAAAAACTCGTGGAGTAGAGAAGTACGTGAATGGCCGCGCAACCAAACGTCAGGTTGATTCACTTTTCATCTACACCCACTTCGCATAGCTTCATTTATATTTAAAAAGAAAAATTTAAACTAGTTTATTGGAAAGTGAACGATCTATTTATATTTAAAAATATTCATAATATACGTAACCCTGATAAGTTCATTGAACTTGTAATATGGGATGTTAATAAAATATTCACTGTTATGTGTTTACAGTAAAACCTATATGCATACGTTCACTATATCTTGATGCGTTCACTTTTTAAGTGAGCCACTCGGAAATCTTAAGAGTCAAATGTTTAAACGCCCTTCAGAAGAATACAGTTCTCGTCAAAGGGGGGCATTAAGAATCCATTACAGGGTCTCAGTAAGGATTGTTTAATACCTTACTTGGTGTCTATCATTTCATATGTAAACTTAACCAATGCCTATAAGAAATAGCAAACCTTTTTCTTTTAGGAATACATTTCGTATTTATAATGTTGGATTTTGGATTTTCTTATAAAAAGAAAAAAAATCAAAACGCACTAGTAATGCATTGCACTTAGGTTTAAGAAAATATTTTATGGTTGATGTATGTTATCCTTATTTTGTACCGTCATTTTCTTATAAGACAACGAGTTAACATACAGTTTAAGTAATTGATCATTGGAATTTGTTGTTTAAGTAAATAATGAAAGATAATATTTTGTAATATGAGCGGTAACGCAGAAAGCACGAGGTTTTACTTTTATCGAGCACATGCGCTGAGCGCGGGGTCAACGACCTAACAGCGCGGCTTTGGCGGGAATTTTGCGGACGCGATCTGCCACGTTGTCGATGTCCGCCGGTATGAAGTGTTATCAAGTTCAATATTTGTATTATTAATATTATTCGCATGAGATAACACATGTGTTTTTGTAGTTTGTCGTAAGTCAATTGACACACCTGAGTTAAGTGATTTTGCAAAGGGGCTCTTACATTGATTATTATAAATTTGTGCAGTATGGCGATAGTCAACCTCAACAGTTTTAGTATGTATTGAACTCAGTAAAAAGTTGATAACTATTTCTAATCTGTGTTTCCACCTTTCATATCTTTAAAATAGGTATCGAGCCAAATAATTATCATTGTTGTTGTCATTGAATAAAATACATGTCTTTTGTCAGAGTCAATAGTCTGTAAAAAATTTGAAGAAGGAATATTAAGTACCGTATCTTATTTTACTTCAAAAGTTATTTTTAGACAGTGCATTAGAATGTTCAGATAAATTGTATTGCAAATGAAGATTATGCCACACAAAAATCTCTAGCTTATATAGTCCAGAGGTTGTAAACCTTTAATTTATGACACCTGTCTTTAATGTAAAAAAGTTATCAATTTGTAATTAACATTAGAAAAATGTCGAAATTAAATATCGAATAACGTCAAAGAAAATACAACAAAAGTCTGTTACACGCGACATAAATTGATTACACATTTGTTAATAAAAAAACAATATTTGTTCTTAATCAATTTTAAAGATAAAGTTTTACATTGAATAAGTACAAAAATACAAAGAAAATGACTCGACGCCCGTTGATGTCGTTTGTATGAATCAGTAGAACAAAAAAAATGTCTTTTGATTCATTAACAAAATTAAGCATCAAACGGAATTGTGTAGGTCTGCTGTTTACTTTTATAATAAGGACAATTGACTGTGATTCACTTTTAAAATCGTCAGATTAATAAGCGTTGCATATGCTATCAGGTCTACTAATTTTATAACTATGATATTGGTAGAGTCGATATAGTCTTTGGCTTTATTAATAACTAGCTTTCGCCCGATACACAGTCCGCGTGGAATTAAAAAAAAACAAAAGTGAGTAGCTTTAGTGTTCTTCCAGACTATCCTCTACATCTGTACCAAATTTCATCAAAATCCGTTCAGCCGTTTAGGCTACAAACATCCAACCATCCATCCATCTAAACTTTCGCATTTATAATATTAGTAAGATTAATATCAAATTATAAATTAATAATCATCATATTGAGTTATTATTAATGGATGATTAAGCAAGCTTATTTTGAAATTTGCGCAATTAGTTCACGTAGAAGGCTGATAAAGATTCTATATGAGATTATTTTTTTTACCAACACTCGATTTACACTTTTTGTTGTACTGCACTTAAGTTTCAATAGAACACGAGCGGTGCATTACACTGCAGTAGAGGTAAAAAGTATTTCCGCATTGGCTTTTACTATGATGGTCGTTTAATGCAGTAGTTATCAACTCACTGGGTATAATGGTAGTAAAAAATATTAAAAATAGTGTACAAAGAATGTAGTTAATAGTATAGTGTAGTTTACATGTAGTTTTATTAAACGAATTGTTCATAGTTTTTTCTATTTTAATAACTAATGTGTCATTTTAAGAGTCAGAATACATTTGAATTTTGAATAAAAAAGTTATCTCGTAGCAAGGTAGATTTTTCTAAACTTTATTTTGTTAAACTAAAAAAAAATGGAATTTAGATAATATTTGATCTCAAAATTCTGATTGGAACAAGGTATATTATATCTACTTTATTTTATTAAAAGTAATACTATGATAAAAATACAAATTTATGATATGCTACCTTAACAAAGGAATTATTAAAGTAAATATTTGTCACTAGTGTATAGAACACAATAAGAGTAGACATGTGTTATGCACAATAGACGTCGCGAGATGGCGCGGGCGTTGCGGGTGCAACTGTCGGCTAGCGGTTCGCAAGGTTCAGGTTCACGTCGGTTCATTGCCATAGTTTTGTAACCCTTCTTGTGTAACTCGCTCTCTGCGGCCCTTCGCTTGCGCCTCTCACTTGTGCTCAATATCATTGCTTTTTGCGGACGGACTACAACGTTACACTTTCTTATTAATATTTTTAATACATTATTAATATTGTTTAGTTATTTTTTCATGTTTTGATTATTTTTTTTTATTTCTCGGATGACTAATTTATATTAGCAATGTGGAAACAATGTATCAAGATGACATCGCTGAATAAAATAATGGTCAAGTCTAGTGACTAATCTTGTATGACTAAAAAATATCTTTATTTTAGTTAACAAAATAATTTTCAAATTATTTTAGCTTTAACAGATACCTAATGTAAAATAGGAAATCACTAAACTCCTTAAACTATTTAAAATAGTACGGCAACTAATACTTAAGTTTTAGAATTGTTGGCCAGATGTAAAAATAAAGTAACATAGAGTATGAAGCAAGTGCGGAATGTTTAATTGAGCGGTCGCGTAGGCTGCGGTTCCGCGTCTAGCGGCCGTCGACCTCGCAGCCTTTCGAGAGTATCGAACCGCATGGGTTACGTCACCCGCGCAAGCCTCCTCGCCATACTATACGCGCCAACTGCCTGCTTCTATGGAATATTCCTATCACCATCATAACAAAACATATCATGTAATTTATTTACAAACTACATGTCACACTAAATATCACTTGAATACTCAGAATTGAAATATTATGATGTGTTTATCACGCCATCCTCAATCTTAGCACGACCACCGTACTTACATAAGACCCAGGCTTAAGGGTTCCATATCAAGGGAAGCCATTAATGCCTAACGCCAGCAACTATGATTCTAAATAATAACCATGTTAATTTTATCTTATAAAATTACTAAAAAAAAATAAACTTGGTAACAATGAAGGATAAATTTAAAAGGATGCC
>JAOCNA010000029.1:4742314-4752567 GCA_026546675.1 Papilio helenus | reverse complement strand
TGATTGGTTGTGTTCGCTCATCTTGTGTCACAAGAAATGTTCCTACCTTAGAACCTGGTAGATTAAGTTTAAAGTTTTATTGGTAAAAGACAAGTTAAATTTCATATTGGCAGGGAATTTTATTTGTCTACCACTAGCATACCTATCAATTTATTGATTTAGTTACTTGTATTCCAAATATATAATTTTTATAACTTTAGTTACAATACCGCTATTTTGTTTCTTTTTTTTAAATTGAAAACTAGAAAGTACCCATTCGAAAACAAAAGAAGCTATAATTCTTTCAAGAGCGATAATTATCATGACACTCGAATTCAAAACCGAAAGCACTACAATGTTGCCAACATAAAAAAATATAACAAAGCGATTCTTTCCCGCGCGTCCAGAAGCCCGGGCATAGACAATGGCGTCCATTATCCCAGCAGTGCTCATTACCGCGTTTTTGCGCGCGACCGCATTGAGCGCGTCTACCTGTCAGGCAGTACGCGGCGCCGATGATCAGTTATCAGCCAGGGTTACAGTATACCACAGATAAAAAAATCTTTACGCTATACCTTACAGTATAGCGTAAAGTTTTTTTTTTGAGATTTTTTTTAACTTAAGCTCCGAAGTTATAGTTTTTTTTAATGCGTTTTCGTATTTTAAATTCGCGTAAGTGACAGTTTAATTTGTATTACGACATTTGTACTTTCATATGTTATAACATTAGTATAAAACCAATCTGGTTAATGCAAAATATCAATTTCTTTGGACGAAAACAAGAACCGAAATCTCAAGTCTATTTTTTTCTAAAACAACCACATTCAAAGGGTAAGTTACTTCGGACCCTTGTAACCATAATAAATGATGAAGCAAATCTATTATGAACGTTTATTTATTTGGTGCAGGGATCATGCCGGAGTAACGCACACATACACGTTAGCTACGTGTAGTGAAATAAAATGTATAAAATCGGACGGGTCGTGTTTTTTTGTCAATTAAGAATTAAAGTGGGATACAAGCGCAGGTACTCGAGTCCTGGCTTGTGGGGATTTAACTCGGGAAGGATGAATATGTCCTTCGTAAGTGTTTTATCATTACATGTGCTCGTTGTCTTAAAAAAGCGACGAAATATAGTAACACACTGCGAAGGGTAAATATATGACGTCACCAGGGGAGACTAAGGGGCAGTTGCAATACCTAGAGACTTGATAAATGTAAAATAGATATGAAAACTTTTGATTTAGACTAAATTAATAGTAGTTGCGTCCTAGATCTAGCCTAGATTATCGGCGACGCCAATAAGAAGACGTGTAGTTTTTGGAAGCAACATAGACCATAAACATGTAAAACAGTAATCGGTCAACTAGGATAAATTTAGGTTACCAAAGTTGTTTTGTGTACAGGCTCGTATTTTCGAGTTATAAGTCAAGTATACTTCACATTGTTATTCTCAGTAATTTAATGTTACATTAATTGTTGAGAATTTAAATGTTGTACGTTCTCCTGCATTAGCCGGAGGAGACAAAGGATGACACATCTCTATTGTAATGTTACAAGGGCCCTTTATCGATACCTTGTTTTTTAGTTTCATAAGAGGGATCAGGTGTGATACTAGTGATAAATTGTATAACTTTTACGATGTTTTTTGCTTGCAGTAATATTTATTTAGCATTTTTTAATATAATTAACGTCTTTAGCATCATCAGTTGTTACGTTATGTTCTTGTATGTAATCGCTTAATCAAAAAATGTGTAATAAATAAAGTCAGGAAGTTTATTTATGAACATTTTATTGTATCGTAAGGTAATAAATTGAAGCAATTAGCGAGTATAGGCTAGATGTATTTAATTATGTATAAACTTTGATTGTTATGGATCATTAAATTATAAATCGTTCGTTTAGGAAAGGCCACGCAAGGCCGCGGCCCAATCAAATGCTCCTCATACATAATGACCAATAGTTGACATTTAAATTGTAATTATAATACTTGTATTACGTAGATCGGTGAGAACTAAGTGTGGACACACCTTTATAATGACTTCATATTTTTACGCCAATATACAATATGAAGGTAACAAGATTTGGACATCCGGGTTAAGTTGTAAAACATTTACGATTTACTGGCAAGGAATCTCATAGTATATTGATTTATTACAATTTTATCTATGTAATAAGTCTGTAATCCTTTCTGGTAAGTTTTTAAAATATACAATGTATTGTGAATATAAAAATTAAGGGAATTAAAAATATCCTTTGAATTTGTAGAGGCAGGTATAAGAAGATTGGACATACAAAAGCAATTAACTTTACGTACCTGAGCGGGCATGTGGGCCCCTCGGCATACCGCGGGACGTGTGTGCCCTTTACCTTTACTATAAAACTGCATCAAATCAAAGTTTCAACGGCAGAAACCTATTGTACGTTATACATTGCTTGCTTAAAATGCTACGAAAGACTCATAGGCATTGTAAGTCCGCAATGGAATTCGAATTTAGTAAAAGTGTTATCGATGGTATTTGTAGTAGTCGACATTTGCGCAAAAGTAAAGATGTCTTGTGAGCTAACGTACGTGAATCGGGAAGATAAATCGTTTTGGTATAATGGTGTTTCGGTATTTATGTTTGTGGCCGATATCTAATGCGTTTTTTACGCGACAAGGCGACCTCTGGCGGCCGATGCTTGTAATTCGCGGCACCAGGTTTTTGGTACATTATTGCGTCGAGCGATGTCTGTGCTATGCGAACTGGTTTGTTTTTAAGATGTTCTTTGTTACATTTGTATTAAAACTTTATGGAACAGAAATTTTGGGTTTAAGTGTCAAACTTCAAGCATATACACAAAAATCACGAATTAAATTTGGATTTTTATCGCTATGATTGTTTTGTCTGAAATGGTTTCAAACAGACAAACTCAGTCTTATACAATACGACTAGACAAGACAATGCAAGGCGATGTAACGTCAAGGCCAATAACATTTTGATACACCGATGAGTCACGGATAATGAACTGGATTGGACATCTTGACATTATCTTTATGTGATTTAAGATGGCACTTATACGCGATCGTATGACGTTGTTATACATTACCAGGGCACATTTCTAACAGCTAATAAAGCTAACTAATAACAAAAATGTTTTTTTTTCTAGATTTCGGGAAGATGATGTATTGGCGTTGCTGATGACGAAAATCGCATTTAAAAAACTTTTGGCTGTCTGTTTGCAAGCTGGGTTTGTTCCGGGTAATCTCCGAAAAGGCTGGGTTCATTTCGACCGGACTTTCACTGAAGTATAGGCTACTTTTTTAATCTTAATATTGCGTGGACGAAGTCGCGAGCAACAGCTAGTTTAAAATATAAATTAATTAAACATGGTTCATTCTTATAATGAATTTAATTCGTCATCACTCAAGGTCAATGTGATTGTCAGTACCTATGTCATAAAATTTCTTTTAAAAGAAAGGGATACTTTTAAACGCAGTAGGAAATAATTTTTAAAAACATTAAAGTTTTGTGAAATTTCTTAAGAAATTTTAACAAAGGATCAAGTCTATTTGAAGCCAATTACCAAATCGACCGAAAGGAGCTCACGCCGAGCACAATGCAACGCAAAAAATGTCCGCCAGCTAAAAGGTGGGAAAGGACGAATTTAAAACTCATAATGTTGCCGCTACTGTTCATAAACCAGAATATTGTAACAACGATTGTTCTGACAGTAGAAAGTAACTTTTTCTTCGAATGTTCAAGTCAGTTTCAACATCAAAATAAGTGTAGAAGCAGGTCATTATATTTATTTCAATAGAACTGCCCTCTAAGAGTTACTTCCTTAATGTATGTTATGTATGAATAATGTATGTGCACATACAAAGTGTATGTCGGTGCGGGGCGGGCATCGAACGCGGGCCCCGGCAGGTGCGCTCCGGCCAGTTTTGCTCAGGTATAAATGCGCTCGCGAGTAATATTACCTATATTCAACTATGTAGTACTATTTATGATAGAGTTTGAGTTTAACATTAAATGTTATAACGCAGTCAATACTGTCTTAGGTTCCTTTTTAAACCATTAACAATTAACTTTGAATAAATAGTATTTAATTCCAATCACAGTACTATTTACTTATCCTACGTTAATACGATATGATTTAATCTAATATTTTATCAAAGAAATTTATAGATAAAGTAATCTGGCAGGAAGTTATAGCAATCTATATGTTTTTCTAAGATATTGATTCATCCAAACGTCAACTCAAATATTTTCTAATTGTTCAGTTTGTATCCATGTAGTTGTCCTAGTAACTTAAGTAATCCAGAATTTTCTTTTAATAATCTATCGATTATGTGGCTTACTTCATCAACATACTATGAGCTGTGTTGCTGAGCCGTGGATACCACGGTGTCATTGATCGGTCTCCCCAGATCCCGACCGGCAGGATTACTGTCAACTATAACCACACTGCATGCACTATATTGAAATTCAAGCACAATAACATATTAAAATGTAAAATTAAAAACCTACTGCTCCATTAAAATCAATCTTAAAACTTGGTAGTTAGAATTTAAATTGCAATAAGATCGTTTATGTACGGGTGTACATCAATCCTCCCTTTTGTAATACGTCCGCTAAGTAAGGAAAGTCGTAAGCGCATGTTGAAAGCTAAACTCAAGTTACCTTGAATCAAAGGGTTCCCTATGTTTTTTAGTTTCGAATTTGGCAAATTTGTGTACAAATGTCCAGTTTTATATTTAATTTAGATAACAAAATATGTGTGCAAGAATTCTGCCGCAATAGTCTACCTACGGTCGAAATTTCATCTACTAGAGTTGATTTCACATCCTCAATCCTTCATAAAATTTCTTAGTTATAATAAACCTCCGGCCAGAAATATGATTGATAAATGAAAGTTATAATCTACGTAGAACTAATGTGAAATATTTCTTTGGTTACATAAAGTTCATTGAAACCCTTTATCGCGAATATGCGGATCACTAAAACTTTCAATAGGTACATCAATGTAAACTAGATGTGTCTACGCCGTACAGTCTGTTGGAATAATTTACCTGTACCCGGTAGTTCGTTTATTAATCACCGATGGTCATATTCTTTTCATCAGAATTCTCTTCTCCGGAACTTAGTCATTGTCTATTCAACTTACATACCTATGTTTTTTTTTTATTTGACAGGAAATATCATGTCGATTAGTCATTGAAGTTCGGCGACTACAAAACTCGCCTTTGCGTATTAATGAAGGTTAAAGTTATTCGGATATATAAATTTGAATTTGATATAAACAAGTACGCAGTATTAATTAACTCTTTCAAAACGAGGTCTTCAACCCACCAACCACCACGAACGGCGATATCTATACATAAAAAGAGTTCATTCTTTCGTTCGGTTCCCACGTTATTTTTTATAAAAGAGTCCGATAAGGGGAATAGTATACCCTTTCTTAGTACTGTAAGCGATCGTGGGCCCTTATTTATTGCTAATAGATTTCCGAACGGTAAAATATCTAAGTATGTGTGCATCTAAAATAAGGGGCCCGACCACTTAATGCAATCTCACAAATAGACGATTAAATTTAATTAGATTTATAAAATCTATTCTTTTCAAAACTTATTGTTATTTTACAAAAGGATTCAATATTTGAATCTTCATAAAAATGATATATGGAAATTAATTGCTTCATATCCTCTTATCATTTCTTGAAGCAAATATAAATATATTATAACGTAAATATTGATAGGAAGTCATGCATAGATAATATATTTTAAAAAAAGTACTATTTGTCTTTCGGTGTGATTTTACCCTTAATATTTAGGGATAAATAAGAAAGAATAAAATCTCCGTATTAGATAGGGACATGAAGCTTTTCCACTTAGCTTTTAAGACTGTACTACCGTAGTTGGGTGGTCAAAGATTAAATCGTTAATAAGTTAATCGTTGCTTGAGTCATTTGAACCCAGTTTTCACAACATACAATGATCTCATCGTCTTGTTGGTGATTCAGTTACTTTTGTAATATTATTTTAAAAAAGCTGTTGATTATTTTTAAAAATCTTTCTCTTTACACAATAATTCTCGTAAGCATTCTTGATTAGAATTTTCAAGATAGTCACGGGGTTTAAAACTACCGCTATCAATAGTCTGTACCTTAAACTATTGATGCTCAAAGTAATTTGCAGTACATGATTATCCTCCATAAATATAATATTTTAATGAGGAAGAACTGTGAACTATATAAAGTAGAACTTGACAATACCATTCCGCCCTACACTTATGTGAATGTAATGCAGTTCAAACGGTGTCACATAGTCCCTTTTTGATTAATTCATAATCATTATAGAGTCCCTTCATCCTTTTATTCTATAACATGAATGCTTATTAGTTCGACCTATTTATGCAGACAGTGGAAGTACATGTATGTACTCACAGTTTTTATAGTACAGTGTAGATAAGACTACATGTATTCACTTTTTATCGTAGAAATTCTTTTATCTTTGCACTACTGTCATCCTTCTATCCTTATCCTACTCCTGTAGGTCGGCGCATCAGGATTTTGTCTTCTTGATCCGTAACATGATCAATATTTCCTAGGTATTGAAGTATTTATAAAAATGAAGGAAGGTATTTTAGGATTTGCAGTTAAAACTTTGTATTTACGCTTGTAAAACTAAGTTAACAGGTAGCTAGTGTTAATTTGTTTAACCGCAAAACACATGTTGTACGGATCACCGACTAGTTTTTAATCAGTCGTCGATCATTCATAACAATGTAAACCAATTTCAATAACCCCTTAATAAAATACTTACATGTGTTACTGTTAGTATTATCTACGAAAAATAATATTAATTATATTATTGTGTATAGGTGCGGGCGGAGGCGTGATTGGAGTGACGCGGCGCGGCCACTGCAAATGGTTCAACGTTGCCAAAGGTTGGGGCTTCATCACACCGGACGACGGCGGGCAAGATGTCTTCGTACACCAGGTTATTCTTTACATGTGTACCAAGCTCATACATTACAAGTGCTGTTAGTTACAGTATGATTGAAAACACTTTTTAATATGAGAAAGTACCTACTTCTAAAGGCAGTAACTCAGTTTGATCATGTTCAAATAGATTTAAAATATCAACCTTACCCAACTTTATCAGTGTGTAACATGATATGAATTTTAAACCATATTAAAATTATCCGAATATAACAAGTAACTACATTTATGATTCCAAGTAAAGATAGATATGGTTTGCTTCCAAGTTCTTGGGAAAAAAATAAATAGTTTGAGAGCGCGCTGCCGTATCTAGCGTTTGACCTGATAGTGTGCTTATTTGTTTGTTCGGCTTATCAAGGCCGGATGTTTTTTCTATACATTTACGCCACCAAATTTGTGATTCGTTTGAATGCAGCAACGCTAGCGGTAAAATTTATATTAGGTCAAGACTATGTTATTGGAAGTTGATAAGGTTTCTTTTTTCTCGCGCTCCACTCGTTCTTGTCGTGTTACAATAAACATTGAATAAGAAATGAATGCAATAATTTTACGGTGTTATACTTGTATTTTGAGGTTATAGGTGGCGAAGCGTTTTTTTTTTCTATTCCATTGTCGTTATATTTTTTCGTCGACAGTAAACACATTAAGTTGTCACTTATGAAGTCCTTTAGTGTAGATTTAGTGTGAAAAATCTAAAGGAAACTTTAATTACCATCGAATGACTGAATTATGTCAGATAGAAATATTAAAAAAAAAGAAGTAATGGAATGCTTAAAGGATTTAACACAAGGACAATGTTGTATCAATTCCAGAGCGTCATTCAAATGCCAGGCTTTAGATCGCTGGGCGACGAGGAGGAGGTAGAGTTCGTATGCAAGGAGTCGGAGAAGGGCCTAGAAGCTACGCGCGTGTCGGGCCCCTCTTCAGTCGACTGCCAGGGATCGCATCGCCGCCCGTTGTCCAAAAAACGTTTCAGGAAAATACGGTCAGACATTAAATTATAAATTAAATTTCTAAATAACGATAACTACTATTATGTCACAGTTATCTTTGTTATGCCTTTTAATTCTGTAAAATAATTCTAAAGTTTTTTTTATATCGACAATAGTGAACCTTCTTATATTAATGTTATTTCCAGTTGCTACAACTGCGGAGAGTTTGCCAACCACATAGCCGCCAAGTGCGTCATCGGACCACAGCCAAAGAGATGCCACAACTGCAAGAGCGAAGACCATCTCATTGCAGATTGCCCGGATAAGGTAATTACAATGTATCTATACAAAATCGCTTAACGATGGGTAAAATTAAGAATTGTTTTGCCAGATTTTGTTAACTATTTCAATTCATTGGCATAGGTTTTAATTAATAGTCTTCGAGTGTTTAAGATCAGAGCATTGGTCAGCTTTCTTTCCACACATTGATGTTTTATTCCTGTTGTATTGTTGCGCATTCCTAATTGTAAAGATATAACGATTTTAGGTGGAGAAGAAGAAGGATGAAGGCCAGTCTAAGAGTTCCGGCAGTTCTTACGGCAGCCAACAGAGCAGTCCCCAGCAGTCGTAATACGATACAAAGCGTTTGTCTTACATTCACGGTATCGTTAAAATCTACATTTTTTAAATCGACTATTTTTGACAAACGTATATTTTAAAGTTTGTGTTATATAGGAACTTGGAACATAACTACCTCATTTTTTAAACATATTTTTAACTAAATAAGTACAAGACTGATGAGTACAAATCAATAATTTAGTACAAAACTATTTTAAATTCTTAATCTTTATGACCTAAGTTTTAAAGGTAAAGGTAACCTAAGTACAAATGTTTGTGTTCGAGTGACGATACCATCATTATTTTACGTATTTCGTATACCCAAAGTGTGTGTTTATATCATTATTATTATTTTGTTACTATATTCTATTATGACCGACTTTATGTTATTTTAGAGTATAATTAGATTTATAAATTTATTATGATTGGCTATGAAAGAAGTATAATAATTATCATTTTTATCATTTTAGAATAATTAAGGAACATAGACAAGATTCGTGTTTCAATCAATTATCTACAAGCATATATTTAATGAAAAATAAGTTTTATATCTGAAGATTAATAAACAAACTTTCTTAAAAAAAACGATTAGACCCTATAAAAATAAGTAAATGGTTTAAATAAATATTTTACATACACACAGCTTTTAGAAATAAACATTTTACAATTTTATTAGAGGTTAAAAAGCTACAAACAAAAGTAACATGCCAAGCTCTTGTTTGAGCAATGTTTGTAATCTTTCACTAGATGGCGCTCATTTCAATCTAAGTCTACCATCTTTGAAATTACTCAATCAGAAATGGTAAAGTAATATCAAAAATCTGTTAAATTTGTTTATAACTTTCAGAATTTAAACACTTAACATGTTGAACACATTTCAAGTATATTGAAAAAGTAATTTACCTTTGTCCAAAGCATTTGTAAAAACAACCAAATACATGATTAAGTTATAAATATATTTTCATTAAAATTGTATGTGCCAAAGTAAAGTTGCTAATAATATTTTAAACCACACATTTTTAGGTTATTAAAGCCATTACATAGTTATTTTATTCAATTATTATCGGTTGAAATAGTTGTAATAAGTTTTAATAATATTTTAATACTGTTTCAAAGCCTGTTACTATTTAGAAATACTGTTAAATTAATCTGAAATTGTTAAATGCATTGACATTTCTATTCAATTTATAACTTAGGAATGGGTTTTACAATAATACAACATTATGAATCTTAAAATAATTTTGTCATCACAAACAAAGATCTAACACACCACAAGAGTTAAACATTTATTTTATAAAATTAAAGCCAATTATCATAGCTTTTAATAACCCATCGATTCATAGTTTTAAGTGAAGATTAAATAACCTTAGCTTAAGTTTAGGTGGAAAATACTAACATAGAAATAAATAGTACTAAAAAAATTATTCTCTAAAGATAAACGTTAATATCGCAAGTGTAAGCAAATAATAGGTTTGATAAACAAAACTTTATTCAAAATCTGAGTACCAACAGTTACAGTTATAGCGGTTAATTTGTTAATTAAAAATCTGTGTTTTGTTAACAAGTACAGTCGGAGTAAACATGTTTATCATATTAAAGAAAACATTTCCTTCAATTAAAGGCAGACAAGGTCAGATGATTTGTTGTTATAAGAAGTATATTTGTCCTTTATATGCAGTCTTATTAATTTTAATAGTTTAGTTTATAATGAGTGTGTAAGATTTGTTAAATTGAATT
>JAOCNA010000029.1:4688917-4699717 GCA_026546675.1 Papilio helenus | reverse complement strand
CGAAGAACCCCGGTTCCACGCCCCACGCGGGTCTCGAAAAAGAACATGGAAGAAATCCATTCTAGCCCCTCCCTGGGTTTATCCAGCTTGGGCAATGTAAGAACGTATTTTCTAAACAAATACCTGTAATTTTTCACAACGGCCGAATAAATGGAAGGAAAAACGTGCCGCTACGTGACGTATTTGAAGCGGAAATACGTATACAGTCGCACGAGGCCTTTGTTTCACATTTATGTTATCCGCTGAATATTTCTGTTTTTATTTAGCTCTGAACATTACCTTCTCATTCTATATCTAAATATTACAATACAGCATTTTAAAATTATTAATATTAGTACGCCTGTGTATAAAATAATGCAAAAAAACAATTAGGTATTATTAATTCATAAGTAATATGAAACATGAGAATTGTTTGTTGCATTTATTTTAGCGTTAATTTTTACTTGATACAGCTTTTAACGGTTTCCTTTTTTATTACAGGTAAGTAACTCAAATTACGAAACACGATAACAACGTAAAGGTAAGTACGTAGTTAGATATTTTCAGGTATAAAATGATAACTATAACTTATATGAATTAAAATCAATTTATATAAACGTTTACACATTATGCACTTATACAAGAATGATTTTATATTAAGTTAAGTTTATTAGTAACCCGCGGAAGACCTACCACTTGGATGACAACGATCCAAAGGGATATGAAGGAAATAAACCTTGACGAACAAGCCTCTAAGATTCGTGCTCTCTGGAGACTTAGGACGAGGAAGGCCGATCCCAAATAACTGGGAAAAGGCGATGACAGAAAAAAAAAAATCCTTTTCTTCTCTTTGGATATATAAAGACCAATTAATTATTTTAAAGAAGGCACCATATCTTTACCTGGCAGTATTATTTCCATTCCATTATTCCATTATCTCGTAAACATTGTAAGATAATGCAACATTAAAAGTATCCCTTAGTGATGAAATGTCGACTGCGTAATATCTATATTTAGAGTTAACACTGAGTTAGAGGTGAATATGAAACTAGCGCAAAATTTTCTTAGTACTTACTACCATAAAGTTAAAGTCGATGGTGTTAGGCGTAAACTAACTATACATCAAGTTACCGTCTTCCATTAAAAACGCGAGCTCATGTAACATATTTAAATCTAAATTATCGTAACATATATTAGAAAGTTGTATAACATATATAAAATATTTTATAATCTGCGACTAGCTATGTAATAAGTGTAATAATATTCTCATATGATTTTGTAAAATTCTCTTTTTGAGCATAAAGTTTTTAAACCTTAAACCTTAACTGCCTTGAAGGACGCGAGCAGAGATTATTCTAGTATTATATATCTAAAAAAACTCGTTAACTTTCTACTCTTTTTTACCTTTAAAATGGTAAATCCAAAGAACTAACTACAGTTTAAATACGACTATTAGAATGTAATTCTAGCGCGTTAATACAACTTTAGCTTAACTTTTAAAGTCTCGTAGTTTATACTAGTCACGGACGCCGGGAATATGGCAGAGAAAGAAAACGTTATCCTTATCTCGTGTAAGCCTTAAGGCTTGCGGTGGCTCCGACATGCAGGGCACGTCTCAGGTGCAAAATGACTTTAAACCCATTATAAAAACAAGACAAAGAGTTTCTCGCGGCTATTGCGCTTAACTTTATATTTTACTGCCTATTTAGTTTATTGTATCTTTAGTTTACTTTCTTATTACATTACAATTACACTATCTTAGTTCTTATTTCTAAAATACAAAGATTGTAGTCCAGAATAACGCATAACAGTTTTTTTTATTGATAAAATATCAGGCGGTAGCTTGGCTACAAATAATTTAATTCACAACTCGTTTATTACTAGGCTTCACCTGCGACTCCGTACACTTCTACAATGTATCTATGCCAAATATAATCGAGATCCGTTCAGTCGTCTATGCGGCAAACTCTAATCCATTATGGTATTAGTAAGATAACTCAAATGATTAATACGGTTGATATCTTTAGGTATACCATTATGTTTTTCAATTTACATTTACGTCAGAAGACTTATATAAATCGTAACCTTTGTATAAACAATGTCTCCACTCTATCAATGAATCTCAATGTGATTGCTGATTTCATGAATTGTAAAGTTCGCAAACAAAGCGAAGAGGAGCTTTAAATTTATGTATATTGAAACATCGAAAAACCAAGGCCCCAATCATTGTTTAGTTTCGTTTCCACAAACAGTCCGATTCGTTTCAGATATTGTCAATGAATTTCAATGTCGTTTGTACAAATTACTTCGTTTTGCGCAAAGCATTTTCATTCAATTTAAAAGATAACTAAAATGCTAACTTTGCTTTGGTCAATAGATTTGACTTTGCATAAACAATAATTAAACCTTCTTTCAATAGATTATTATTTGCAATATTCTAATTACGTTTTACGAAACAAAGGAAGTCGTTCATTTAGCAACGGCTACTTGAAAATAGTCGACGATAGATTCCTCATTCTAATCACAACTATCAGAAGTAAATTAACATAAAAACACATCAAAGAATTCGAGTGCGGGAAGAGGCATTAAAGTAGAGCATTACATTTGACAGGATTCGCTTCATTTCTTTGATATTATATTTTAGGTGGGTCACGTAGATGTTGCTTCCGTCCTTGTTCCGATTGCAGTGGACTGACGAGCGTAGCAATCGTCACACCGATGCAAGCCGGGTCACGCCTGCGCGACAAGCCGCCATTACTCAGTCCCCTGTAACGACACTACTCGCTTCGTTTGCTCTCCCAATTATGTTTAACACATTGAAGCGACGTAACATGATATAATTTTCGCCCTCTGATGTCGCAAGTTTATGTTTCTATCCTTTCTACTTTGAATTGGCGATTCTAAGAAAATGAACTAGACCATTCTTACCCTCACTATTACACTTGGAACTATAGTAATCTTTGAATACTGGAATTGAATACCTATTATACAGATATTAAATAATATCTATGTTGATACAGAGTAGTTACCTTCGTATCTAGTTATTCGTCATAGATTTAGACAATGAAAGAACTAGTAGAACACTATCAATCAATAAAAGAACGAAAGTGTAATAGGATATGTTACACTTTCAATAGCGATAAAAGCTTATAGATTTTTATCTTGCGAAAGGAATTGGGTGAAGATAGTCATTCGTCTTGATCATTTTAACTAACCGCTTGGCCGCTTTCACAGATTAATCATACCACAGAGGCCATTATTTATATTAATATTATAAGTCTAAATAAGTTTCATGTATAATGAATTAATCTCAATCTCATTAAAGCGATTTTGTTCCATTAATTCAGTAGATAAGCGAGTGATCTCTACGCTTCAATAATTAATTAATCCTCGTTACATTCGACCCACACGGGGCTGAGAGATAATTGATTCTCTACATGGACTTAGGCCTTTTACTTTACTCATATGTAATACTTTCACTTAATTATTTGACACATTTTTAATTATAAAACTAAAATTAATTTTCTAATTTCAATTCAGTAAACAACATTTTTTTCAAGGTTTGCTATTTATCGTTTCTTTAATACCTGGGGTTTCCAATAAAAATCACAACAAATAATTAAATGCATTTCAAAATCAAACAAAAATATAATTGCCAATAACCAAAACGTTTGATAAAAATGTAGATCATTGAAATGATAAATTAGAATCTCGTATATATTTGTTTAAAAAAAATAAAGTTTAAAGAAACTTAAAGTCGAAATCCCCGCTTTCATTAAAAGTACAGACGTCCCTCTCCCCGTTCCGCACTTTTCATTAGTTTCAAAAATTCTGCAACCTAAAGATGTTGTTTTTTTTTCACAAAATGAAAACATCGGCGCACTGCCGAGGCTGATTGCTAACGTACAGGTTTACTGCTCTACTGAAATTCAATATACAATTTTCATTTAATATTTGTAAGATGAAATTGCTTTTAGAGAATGATTAAATATCTGAAAAGAGTAACGCCTTTGGGGAAATAATTGAAAAATTATCCAAGATGGAATAAGCTAAAAAACAAACCAAATCGCCGGCAGAAAACGAACTTGAATTAACCATTGAATATAACACTAATAATCTATATCTATGTATGTATTGAAATAAGTCAAAAACTATTGGGCCGATTTTAAAAATTCTTTCACCGTTAGCAAGGTAATTTGTCTGTGAGTAATATAGGCTATATTTTTTAATTCCACGCAATCAAAGTCGCGAGCTACAGCTAGTAAAGTATAAAGTGTATTAAGACTTGCCGCACAAATTTGGATCAAAAGACACTATTGTGATTGAAATTGGCTCTACAAGTACTCTATTTTTGCAAATATAGATCTAATTTTGGTTCAAATTTATATTGGTAATCACGACAATCACTTTTTCTTCCAATTAACACAACTATTATTAATGTTACTATGTATGTATGGATTCTGTTGTCAGGTTATTACAAATAGCCGATCTTTATCTACTCTAATATAAATGGCCTATTACTAAAGCACATTAATATCGTTATATTAATCCGAAGCTTTTGTACACGCCAAAATATTCCACATCAGCGCGTTTACACGTGTAAGCAAAGGTACCTTTTTAGTAGAAACATCATAAATCATCGCTTAGAGGCTAAAATAATAAAGGTTCCTTTAACCGTAATTGTTTTCGTAACCGATTTGATAACTTTAACATAACTGAAATGTTGTAGCCATTTTATTGACTGTTTTTAACAATTTATTAAACACTAGCTGTTGCTCGCGACTTCGTCTACGCTATATTATGATAAAAAAGTAGCCTATAATATATGTATATGTCAAGGCCCAGCCGTTTCGGAGATTACCCGGAACAAACGCGGTTTGCGGACAGACAGACAAAAAAAATTTAAATGCGATTTTCGTTATCACCAACGCAAATACATCTTCTTCCCGAAATCTGGAATTTTTCTTTTGATATTACAAACAGACACTCCGATTTTACTATATGTACTCGTATAGATAAATTATTAATATACGTAGCAAGTCAGTCAATCATTCTTAAAATTTACATCACATAGCAAAAATCAAACCTCGTTCAAGGAATTGTCGCTCACTACAGCTTTTGGAATATTTCTAAGCACGTTATCGTGTACAACACAAATTCAATATGAAATAATCTTCTGAACGTTTGAGGTGAACATTTTCAAAGCAAGTTTTCCCAACAGCGTCTGCTTCACAATTTGAAGCTCCTTCCCAGACGTATTTTATCAGCTCTGGCGAACACCACACGATGTATTTCAGACATAGTAACTTTGTTGATATTTGAACAATATTTTATTTTTAACAAAAGTTTACCCATTAATACGTTCACTGACATTTACACGTTTGTATCTCATTAAATAAATAATCGGGAGAGATATCACTAATATTTTGGTAACAAATGCCGTCTTCGTAACCTAAACGACAGAAATTATAAGTATTTGTTTAAGAAACACGCGAACAATTGATTTTAGAGAGACGTGGACTTTTAAGATCTACAAATTTCGTAGATATTCAAATATATTAGAACTTTCATCATAGTGACATGGACGATGGGTTCTTTTCGGTCTACTCAACTAAAGTAAGTAGTTAATTTATATCTATGATATGTTTTTTCTCCAAATATTTCTCTTTAACGACCATTATCCGACAACCAACACGAATGTAATGGAGGGTGTATGTAAAAGTTTCTCACTTCCCTGCATTAAATTACGTCGAAAGATATGAGAATATGAAATTTATGATCCACCTTTTTGTTGTGAATTTACGTAAATTGTGTTTAACGTACTATGTTAAATATAGTTTAAGCGGCTTCATTAGACAATCGTACATATTACACGATGTATTTATTACATTTTACGATCAAAAATTCATCTTTAAAATTTGATGATGATGATGAGATGATGGGCTCCGTGACGTATCCGTCAATGGCGAACCTTGCTATTTCCGAGAATGTGACAATGAAATTTAACAAGTTATTGAGAGACATGATTCTTTATCATCGAATATCTAGATTATAATCAGAAGTATGTCTAAATAACGGTCCATAAAACTTCTTCAGAAAATGTGCCTTAAAAAGAACCTTTTAACTATTCCAGTGATTTCTCTTGAGATATAAAATGAACCTAACTCAGCAAAACAAAAAACAATACACGATAACGTCTTATTTACGATATGAGCAAATCTTGCAATCACGTAAGCACCAGCGAAATATCTCAGAGATAGCGATAAAAAAGATGTAAGATTATTTCTATACTTATGAAAATGCTCGAATCCGAAAGAAAGATGACATGAATCAATAAGATCCCTTGCCGTGTCCTACTAATCTCATACCCAGTAAATAGCCGTCTGAGTGCATTCAACCCGACGCCCGCCCACAGATAAATAAACGAGAACATTTTATGATTTTCTACTAAATCATTTTGTAAAGCGAGCGCAGGGATTTTCCGCGTGGACTGGCTCGCAAGTGCGACGTGACAGTCGCGCGACAACCATTAACTCGCTGATTATGTCGAGCTTTTACACGAAACATTAATTTTAATACATTGCAACACTTTCTTCATTAAAATTGGAAACAATGAACATAACACTAATGTTAACGAGCATAATGCAACATCGCATATCTCTCAGTTGCAGCGCTTAATCGTAATGCCGTTATTATCCACACATACAATCGATTTGACCCCAAACTAGGTTTCCATCGTACTATGAAATGTGGGCTGAATGTTAAACGATATACAACGCGAAACGTCTCCGTAAAAATAACAAGCTTTCAGATTTAAAAGGATTTGCAAATGCTCTCATATTTTGCATCACAATGAACCTCCTTTAAAATAAACATACGCTTTATGGGCAAAAAGAAAAGTCTAAACGGACCGACTCGTGGCGAGCACGGCCAGGGTGGCGCGCGGCGTTCTAGAATCGTTTTATAGTAGCTTTTATATTATGTGTGAAAATAACATTTTATATAATAATTTAAAGCTATGATGGTGACAATGCAATATCTAAATATGCATTCGAAAACATATTGAATTCTAAGAATAAAAAGTCTTATTTAAACTAATACTTTGATTGAAGTCTAGAATATTTTCTTGGAAAAAAAAGTGATGAGTGAAACATTCGTTCGTTTTAGCAGAAATAAATTAAAGGCTGGGTTGGTGTAGTGGTTGGCGGGCGATGGGGGGCGCTACGGACGCTACGGCGTAAGCGGGGGCGCGGGGCAGCGCGAGAGGCTGGGCGCCGCCCGCCCGCAGGCGCGCGTGCTCCGAGCGCGGCCGACCACTCACGATCGTTGGGCGCCGAACGGTGACGGAGTTCGACGAGCGCGGTGCCCTCCGTGGCCGTCTCCGTGGCTCGAGCCAGTCGCAGTGAGAGCCGCCAGGGCGTTGGACTAGTTCCGCGTGTCCGAGTGCTCGGTTATGTAACTCAAAAAAACTTATTTATTTATAAACTTAACATATAAGTCGGGGCTCGAACGCGTTCGATCCTCACGGACTCACAGCACTATACATTTCGCGGATATCATACCGGTACCGGCGCTCGCAGTACATGTGTAACAGTGATGTGTACCTACGCCTATCCTCGGCCCAATAGACATCGGAACAGGTTCATCGTTTCGTTCGACAAATTTTATTTGTAATTCGATCACAAAATACTGCATCGATTTGGAAAACTTCATAAATTATTTTACAAACCAATTCTCCGCTAAGGTCGTGTATTATTAAGGCATTACTATCGTTTCCAATCAAACATCACATCGAAATAAATTTGATTTGATTTACAAACGAATCAGGAGTCAGTTTTAGATTAGAATTGAATTTAATGTGCAACATCCCACGCAAAGATTTTACTTTTAATCAAATAAAAGAACACTGACATAAAATAACGCATTGCAGAACGTATGTTTTTATTTTTCATGCACTTATTTAGAAATAAATCATTATTACTCGCATAAATAAACCAATCATATAAATCTGAACACTATAAACATTAAATCTAAAATGTTAATAATAAAAATATCACCAGAAGAAATTTATGCTTATTTTATTCACGATTTGCTTCTTTTTTGTAGTATAAGGTGACAAACGAGCAAGCGGCCACCGGAAATCGCTTAAACAGCGAAGCGACCATTGCCCATAGAGATCCGCATTTGCTGATGCGTTGCCTACCTTTAATCAACAGAGGACGATCAGAGTATATTTCCCCTATCAATGCGTCCCATTCCCCGCCTAATACACTTGCCCTGCCTATCATTTCCTTGTACGAAAAGGGTGGAAAGGAAGAGGATTAAATTAGGCGTCGGGCACACTCTCATCAAACGAAACGCGGAATTGTTTTCACTTCAAGCCTGTCTTCTGTAGTCGTGGTATTGCACTGGACGAGCCGGCACAATATACCATATTTTATTCTATAAAACATATCTTGTTTATATTAACTGAGACGTTAATAAATACGTTGTAGTTAATTGGAACATTATTCAACACGAAGCAATCCATCATGGCGGCGAGCTCAGACGGACGCACCTGAGAGCGCCCTCTAGCGGCTAATCTGCGTCAGACCAGTGTTATTAATTATTACAACTAAATCCAACAGTTTATCGTTGTTATGTGTGTAAAATTAATTTCTAAACTTTTTAAACATTATTTAAAGTTCCCGAGACTTTGTAAAAGATTTTTTTCAAGGTTCAATTGCATCTTCACGCTGCAATTTTTTAACAAAACTTAATTTTAAAATACTAATATAAGACGAATAAAATAGCTTCTAAAACATATTAAATAATCTATACATGAAGTGTCAAAGTCCCTATTCACAATAATCGCTTATCCAATCTTAAATTAATTATTTATCCGCTGTGTAAGCGTGGCTAACCACCGCTATATTCACTTTTAGCTATTTTGGCGCCAACCCGAAATGGCGCGCTAAATGACCTGTGAACCTGATAACACGGTGTGTGCCACATTGCAAAGGAGGCAGCGATTTATAAAAAGTCGAATAAACTACATTTTATGGCACACCCAGGACAAAAATTATACAATTAATATATTCGTATTAAGTTGAAAAAACTTAAAATTGACTTTTTCCCAAATTTGAATAGATAGATTTGCCGGTTTATTTTTGAAAAAATGTCCAAGTTATGGCTCCTTAACCTTTTATTAAAGTCTAATTTATGTAATTTTCATTTCATAAATTAAATAAGTAGCATTAAATTGCTTCTCTTAAGTAATCTAGTATTCAATTTATTATTAAAATCGCTTCTCTTATGTAACAAGCTCTCATCCTTTACACTGTACAACTCATTGGTTTTCTATCGCCATTTATCGCTACAGCGAATGATTTGTGACGTCACTGCGCTTTAACAAGCTTCTATGGCGAAATCAGTTTTAATCGAGAACAATCGACGTTTTGAATGGAATTTATTTTAAAGATTTGACTGCTGGCCATATTAAACTCCTATGAAAGAAAATAAAAGGTCGTGAATACCAAGAATAAATAGTTTGATGTTACGTAAACTTATAGTAAAGGAGTCTAGTCTATAGAAGTTTGCATAACACGTAAGAACTAAGCAATTCTTTGTCTAATAATTAAGTTGTAGAACTAAGGACTCTTAATTTAATAACCTTTTTTTGGAACTTTTTAACAACTGTTTCAATCTCAACGTTCTACGCCTACGTTTTCATAATTAAAAACTAGATGGCAGTAGGCGTTCGAACTGAAAAAAAATAAAGCTTATAAATTAATCTAAGCTGGATATTTTTATACTTTTCGCTACCTAATAAAGATTTTTAGAAAATATATTTCTAAATCAAAACAATTAATAAACATTTATAACTTTAGTAAAGTCAAAAACGGAACGGTTTTGATGCTGACATCTGACATTGACAATCAGCTAATTAACCTAAAAAAATAAAAGTTGAGAAATCGAAATAAATAAACATTACATATTATAACATATTAATATCCAAAATGCGATATCTATCACAAATATTTCAACCTGTAATCACAATACCAAGGGATGCGGTCATTAAAAACACTGAAATAACATGCAAAAGTCAAAAAGTAAGTCTCGACAAAATAACATTAAATTCCTATTTTTTTTAATTAAAACCTCTTTTGTTTTCTAGCTCCTTTTAGAATGTGGTCTAGTACGACCGACCAGTGCTGGCTTTTTTACATTACTACCCTTAGCTCGGAGAGTAGTTAACAAATTAGAAAATTTGGTACATCAATGTATGGAGGAAATAGGAGCTCAAAGGATGTCTTTACCATCATTAACCGCTGCTAAACTATGGGAAAGGACTGGCAGGTTACAAGATGTTGGTGTTGAATTGTTAAAAGTTGAAGATAGACATGGGAAGAAGTATTTATTATCTCCGGTGAGTAATTTTTATTACTTATCTGTTTGGACATGTTTTGAAACTCAGTTAAATACACTTATCTTCCAGACACATGAAGAAGCGATGGCAGATCTCTTAGCAGATATTGGACCTTTATCTTACAAACAATTACCACTACTTTTATACCAAGTAAGTTTTAATAAACAACTTTTGCTCATGACTTTGTCTGTGAATAATTAAAAAATCTAATAATAAATATAACCTATGTTACTCAGTAATAATGTAGCTTTCTAATCTTGAAAGATTTTTTATAAACGGTCCAGTAGTTTTTGTGTATAATTGTTACAAACAAAAATACAATACCTTTTTTATAATATTACTAGCTGTTGCTCGCGACTTCGCCTGCGTGAAATTAAAAAATATAGCCTATGTTACTCACAGATAAATTACCT
>JAOCNA010000029.1:4543965-4554468 GCA_026546675.1 Papilio helenus | reverse complement strand
CAACTATTTTGGATTCCATGCATATGTACACATTAGTTACTGTCAGGTTTCTCCAATGAAGCATTTATATGAAATATATTGATATTCCTGCTACGGTCTGTTCTGACAGGGATGTAGATCAGAACAGTTAACAAAAGGTTTAATTGTACTTTGCCTATTCCTTAATAATCATTAAGAAAAGTAAAGTAAAGTTAAACCTTGTTTCTGATGCAGCTTTGCTATATACACCGGTCTGAATGAACTTCTATACTTTTGTATAGTAACGGCAGTGGAATTTAAAGTTGGGTACAGACCGAGGTAGTCTTGTATAAGATGAAATGTTCTCGTAACGTCCGTTTGTATTGTTTTACGGATTGGCTTTTAGACATATCTTAAAAATGACAACTTAACTATTACTAATGTTTATTTAAAATGTATGTGATTAATGTTGTAACTTACATATATTAATAATTTATTCACTACTCAATTATATTCAGTAAAATGTAACAGAATGTAAATATTTATTTTATAAGAAAGTATATGACAAATTTTATATTGTTGCACGAAAATTAAACATTATTTAAACTAAAATTGTGTTTTAATTGGAATTTCAAAAAACCCAAGGGTAGCTGAATTGACCTAACTTTCCTCACACTTGGCTATAGTAACGAAATAAGGTATATTTTGTTGTCAAATCAAAGGAAAAAACACGCCTGTGAAAAAGAACTTCTTAGCAACAGGCTTAGTGGAAACTAAACGTACCCAGGCACACTCATAACACGCTATACAAATAAAGTTAAAATAAACAAAATGAAACAATTTAATTTATTCGAAATGTATGAAACTGACAAACTACCCGCAATAAGATAGTGTCTTGTAACAGCCATGTGTCACAGATAACACGGTTATCCATTGCCGGGAACCGTAGCTGTAATTAACCCTTTATTTAACACGAAAATTGTTAATTACATTCTGCATCTGCACAAACATATGTTATTCTTGTTTTTGACTACAATTGGTACTTTAATTACGGAAATAATAGATTCTTTATGTATGAGGTAGGTTAGTTAGATCGTTTTTTGTTTTAAAATAATGATTCATTGCAGTAAAGTTCCAGAAACTTTGGGAATTTAGATGTGAAAATTGCCAAATTCTGTGGTTATTCTTCTGTTTTGTTGACAAAAGAAAAGTTTATTTTTTGTGAACTAATGCTATTAAATTTTAAAAGGCGTTTAAAGCATGCATCATAATGCTAAACAAGCGTCATTTTTACAATGGTACCTAAGAGAGATATTCTTCGTCTTTAAGTCCTAAATTTTTAATTATGTCTGCAGATTCCTTACTTTATTAACGACGCTGTTTGGGATGAAAGACTTTTATTGTCATTCAAAATTTGATTTCAAATTATAAAAATAAATTAGGTATTTGTATTCGACGTGGACAAGGTTTTGAGAAGTATGAACTATTAACTTGTAACAGAGTTCATACTAGTATATTATAATTTTAAAAAAATTATATACCTTATTTGATGTCTCAATAATTGATAACTTTGTAACCGGTCTTTTATTGTTTAATTGGTAGATATTTATGAGCAAAAGAACTATGTTTATAGCTTAATTATACCTAAATCTATCGCCTACGATATTCTCACAGTTAATGAACAGCTGAGAACAGAAATAAATATCATTAACAGATTTAGAAGTCTTGTTTTATATACAAAGAAATTAAATAAATAAACTGGGACTTGTAGATGGATAAAATAAATACTAGTGAAATGTTTCGTATCAATGTGAAGTAATAAGTAAAACATCTAAACCGTTTTAATACGAACATAAACATTAATTCGTAATAGCGTGAGCCGACGGGACCTTGAACTCGGTTCACGTTCATTGCCGATTGCTTGCGATTCGTTAGGGAAATAGATATTTCTATTTTCATTATAGCACAGTAATAGATGCGTAATTAAAATTTACTATCGTTCGTTGATAATTCGTCACGCACACGGTATAAGCTTAACGCAGATATTCTCAAACTTATTTATCCTAGACCCCATTTATAATATTACAGATTTAATGAAACCCCCTGCTGTTATATCTCTTCTGCAACTTTTGGTTTGTCAATTTTATTTCTCTCCATCGTATATCGTGTTACATCTTCCGAGGACCGTAGGGGGTTCATATAGACTGCTTTGATAATCACTGGTTTAACGGTACGTTAGAAATAATTTGGGCGCTAACTGAGGCCACACAGTCTTCGAGTTATCGCTAGTCGCCTTGTGTGTCTTGTATCTCGGGACCGAAGCTGTGTAAATATGTAATTACTAACGGTCAATGAACTTCTCCTTATCATTTACCGTGTTACAATTTTAAAGGTAACTTTGGGTTACATCTAGATGGACTAGAGTTAAAAAATAAATAAACATTAATTAACATAAAATGCTTTTTAATTCAGATTTTTAAGTAGAATTTTTTTTTAGTAAAAGAACGTTTTAACAATGAAGATTGGTGGTGGTTTTCAATGATAATTAATAACTATTTTTACAGCGTTTAAATTATATTTCTTTAGCACGGTTTTTGTGTTTTGTTGTATTCGTAAGTGACGTCTCAAAATATGTTTTATTCAGAAAAATATTATACGTTTAAAGTGCCATCATAATGAATTAGCTACTTTATCTAATGTTGAAAGGGCACTTATAGTGACAGATTCGTTCTATTTTATTGTCTATAGATAAAACATAATTTATCTACACACTTACGCTAGCATTAACCTAGTTTGAATTTTTATTTAACATCATATCAATGCGTAAGATTGTTATTTTACGTTTTTTCTTACGCTACTATCTCTGTGTGTGGAACACAATATTTGGGATAAACGGAAAGCTAGTAGTGCGCTTGCGACGGTACGAGCTAGTTCGGTTTCGCTCTACTAGCAGACATGTTGCCTCTCTGAATCTACGAAGTAATCAATCGATATTTTATAAAATTAATTTAACTAACACGGAACGTCCTAAGGTAAGTTTTTTTATGTTTGAATTTATGATTTTCTTTTAATGTTGCAGTGAAACTATACTTGTTTTGATGCACTTTCATGTTGTAAAACCGGAAGGGATTATGAAGCCCTTTCACTGTATTTTTTTTTATCTTTGAAGTAGTTTATTTAATTAATTAAACTCATATAAATAGAACAAAACTGCTCTTCAAATGTAGATTAATATTCATTTTGTAAATCTATTTAATTAAAGGTTTACGGACTTTTTGATAATGGCTTCATTTGTTTTAATTACATATTAAAATGTTCATATTTTAGGTATTTTTACATCTAGACAGCATTCGAAATTGAAATATATTTTTTTATAAAAAAGAAATGGCGATATTTTTTGAACCAAAGAGTTTTTATATATACAAGCGGGTCTTAACATCCAACGTTTTATATAAATACTATAGTTTACTATATAATTAATAACTCAACCAGCAAAACTCAAAGAATCTACACCTTGCACTTGGAACGTTGCTCTTCGTTAATTTGGATTGTAGCCAACTGTTACAGTGAACCAAAACAGTGTTTTGTAATATATCTTTGAAAGTAGAAAGGTGTAAAAAGGTCCACCGTTCGCATTTGTCAAATATATGTTGTGATGAATGTGAATCAAGGTTGATTGTTCGAACATTACTGTAGGTATATGCTCACTCACTTGTATGTTTTTATTTTTAGGTTTAGACATTTGTACATATAAATAAGCAATGGATGATCTTAGACTGATGATGATAATGAGTATAATAATCTATACATATAATAAAATTGGAGTGTCTGTTTGTAATATCAAAAGAAAAATTCCGGATTTGGGGAAGATGATGTATTTGCGTTACTGATAACGAAAATTGCATTTCAATTTTTTTGTCTGTCTGCCTGTCTGACCGCAAGCAGCGTTTGTTCCGGATAATCTCCGAAACGGCTGGGCCGATTTCGACCGGACTTTCACTGAAGGGTAGCTGTTATAGACGGGCATATTATAGGCTACTTTTTTAAAATCTTAATATAGAGTGGTCGAAGTCGCGGGCAACAGCTAGTTTTCACTAAACTTAAATATACTCATACCAAGCTTCATTACTGACTTTGAACTCGGTACATCTACCGTTATTCTGAATAATAAATAAATTACAAGCGACATCTGTTGCATAAATACGTCAACTTGAGAATCAATCTCCCACGGCTCTAGGACTGTTTTGTTCAAGGAGACACTGTCCCTCTTTCTCTATTTCTTTCGTTTCTCTATTTTTTATTAATTCATTGATTAAATAAATTACATTAACAAAATCTCATGAATGTTTCTTAAAATGATTTTCATTTTATTTACATTCTTTAATAGTTGACCGCACGATTAGCGCCGGTTCTGTTACTGTTCTCACGGCCTAATTACATTAATTTACACCCACAGATTAGCTAATTTTTGTAAAAAAAGAAAAGCGGGTGTTATCGGAAAAATTCTAATGTTTAATCGGAAATTATATTTGGTTCTGTAAATATAAAAGCTGAACATTGAAATCAATTGAAAACAAAATGCGAACACTCTATATTTCTTTTCAATTATTCTTCAATGTAAATTATAACCTAGAAAACATGTAATATAATTGTAATACCTGTCTGAGATTCTTATCGCATCATAGACAATCATTTTTTTTTTTCAAACCTCCAAGGTTACCATATTTTATAAATCTGAGCATTCGATAATAAATGCAACCCTAAAATCCGTACAAAATTCAACAAACTCGTCATGACTTGAGATGAAGCAGTAATTTGGGAATATAAAGTTTAAATTTTGTCTAATCTTTGCGATAGCGAACTTTACATTTGGCTAATACAACTTTATTTGAAGGAACGTGAAACTTATTTGAATTAAGAAAAGTTCTCGCTCGTGCAAGTCACGTTGTAGAATATTTCATGGAAAATTAAAGCGCAGTATTACTAGTTTCACACGAGGGGAGTAACTGAGCAGTGGACGATGCAGTACTGCTATTGTAAAATGCATACGCGACAAACCCGTTTTTAGGCAGCCATCAAACAATTTCAGTACTGCACTATCTATTGCTCTACCTCACTGTTTAGTCCACGTGTGAACAATCGTAATTTAAGGAGATGACATTTCGTGCTTGATGAAAAAGAAAGATGAATAATTTCTGAGGTTATTGAGAAATTGAACTACAGAGATAACACAAATACCAAACGTATGATAGTGCAATGCTAACACTGGATAATAAACGAGAATTGGTGTTTTAGTGCGGTCTAGATGTTCTTAATGCTAGGCTAATTTCATATTTAGAACAATCAACAATCATTTGTAGCGTACACGTAATTTAATATGCCTACATAAACGAACGTTTATAATCGTAGAAGGCAAGAGCTGGGTTATTGCACAAATGGTAGTTAATAGCTCTGCGTATATTCGTTGTTTGATACTAATAAGGCAACATGATTTAATAAAAAAAATAAATTCGCGCGCGATAAGCAAACTCTTCTATTTAATCGTATTAAAGTTTAGATGAATGGATGGATGTATGTTTGTTAGAGTTTGTAGCCTAGCTGGTGAACGGATCTCGACAAAATTTAAGGTAGATGTAGAGCATCGTCTGGAAGAACACAAAGGCTAATCTCTTTTGTTTTTTTTTAATTCCGCGGGACGGAGTCGCGAGTGAAAGCTAGTATAGATATACTCCTATGTTTACAAGAAAATCTCCAAACAGTAAATGGTGACTGGATAAACATTCAATACTCCTAATGATATCTTTGTATTCATAAAGACTTGGCCTATTTCCAGTTTCGTTGATTATGAAATTTTTAATGTGAAACATTATATTGGGCTGGGTTGTAAAAGTTTAAACATAATAAAATGAACAAGTCGTATTGCAAAACAGTTCTCGACATTTACTAGATTTGTATTGCTATTAGTTCCCTTAATTTAGAGAATAAACATAAATGTTTTTAGGTCCTACTAAAGTGTATCACACTTGGGAAAATATGTTCTAGGTGGAATTTTGCACGCAAGTTCTTACTTTAGCTTGCTTTTTTCGCAAAACTCAAAAAACAGTTAAGTCGTCAATTTTTACTTTGTCTTCAATTTTCATATTACTATTTATGTTACGTTAAAGAAACATAAATATGTATAGGTCCTACTAAAGTGTAAAATCTAGGGGAAAAAACATCCTAGGTGTAATTACGCATGTTCTTACCTCAGGTCCTTTTTTTCGCAAAACTCAAAAAAAAGTTCTTTCCTCAACTTTTACTTTGTCTTCAATATGAGAATCCTCCCGGTGTTCGTCAGTCGTGATATTTTTCTAAGCACTTGGGGCTTAAAAACATTAATCTTGGAGATAATGTGTCTTGACGTGACTTTCATTTTGCATTCATAGCTTCAGCCTGAAAATATAAAGGATATTGACAATAAACTCTATAGACGCGTTGCAAATGACTGATATCAGCCGTGCGCAAGGCTTATATTAAAACAGGCGAGAGCTTTTCAACTGTTTTTCATAACAAAACTCCATATTGTTTGTTATTTTGCAGAGCGCGCGGGTAAAATAACAGAGCTTTGTAAAGCGACTCTTGGGAATTGCCTGCAATTCGTCATGATTAAAGAATTATCTCAGTTCTACGGTGTTATAGTTTTATATGATTTTTTTATACATACATGAAAGAGTTTAAAGGCTATTTAATAATTAATATTAAAAAAAAACAACAGCTTTCCGAGATAAACTCCGAAACAAAACAAAAGACTTTGATGAAATTTTCAGCTTAAAAGTGTGTTCGCGGCGCTTTGCTAGTGTACTCACTCGAAATATAAAACTTGTTTCTATGGCTAAACATAACAGATTTAAAAATAGTTATCCAACAGATTCTTTATGCTTTATTATTTGCTAAAGTCTAAAGAATGGGCTCTAAAGAAACAACGTACGTTATTAATATCTACCAACTTTAAATAATAAACGTTATCTTCTAGACTTTATGAAATTCCTTTAGAAATGTTGCAGCGATTTAAATATTAAAATGAATTAATAACAGACTCAATACTTGAATAGTTTTCTACCTTATTAAAACGCCATGTTGCATATTTCCAGTTCAAAGCTAGTGGCAATCATATTGTAGCAGACACTGTCGCACCAGTGGAAAAAAACATAAATGTCACAATAAAAACCTTCACTAGAGTTTCGACCCGAGTCGGGCGATCAGCCGCTTAGTGAAGATTGGACTTAACTCGATCTTTGCATTATTCCGTAAGCCAGCTAATTTTGAATAAATTGTAGTGAGCTCATCTTCGTTTGAGATGTCAAGAACCGCAGACTGTTTAGTTAATTGTCATGTAATAAATTATTTTTTTGCACTTAATTTGCACATTATTGTAAACGTAGTTGTTAATTGATTTATGGATAGATGAGTGGAGTGAGTGAACGAAGATATGTTCTACACAAGGCCACAAATTCCGTATACGAGCGGTGATGCGTAAATTTACGATTGTACCCAACAGTCCGAGACTCGTTTTATTACATGTCGCATATAAATAGGGTCACCATAATTTTGGTGAAATAAATAAGGATAATTTGATCAAAATAACAGCTTGATTTAAGTCACGATGTAAGATTTAAACTCTGTCAACGCATGTATAGTTCCTCTAGTGTTGCGAATGTTCGTGAACGAATCACATAACACTAGAGGTTACGCTGTATACTTCAATTGATAACTAAATCACTATGAGAAATCTAAATTAAAGACTGCTAAAGTAAGAAAAATGTTTCCGAGGTTTTACTTAAAAGGTTTTCTTTACTGCTATACAATATTTATTGAATTTATATTGTATTAATATGTCTTATCTGTTCTATGCTAACAAAGGTGGGTTATAAACGGTTTTCATTATGAAAATTGATTGGGTCAATTCAAAGAAGTTATTATTCTCTACATTTCACTAGTCAGTGAGCCAAGTAAATGTCAATTGAGTTAATAACTTATTATTCTTAAGAGATCTTTCCAATTTATTATAATATGTTAAATAATAGTATTACTAACATGTACTCACATTATTGTTTTAATACAATTACGTACTCATATTACGAGTATAGAAAAGAAAATAAGAACGAAACATAAGCATCTCATTAAAAAAAATTCCCCGTACATGTTCTTGTGAGAGTGTAAGTTCTAAAGAACTCTCTGTATAATAAAAACCAGAACACTCAAAAGGAGAAACTCTTTTTATTAAAATCTTACATGCATGTATTTTCTCAATCAACATACCCAAAAAAAATGCGAACATTCAAAATAATTATGACATATATTTTAAGAAAAGTTTTATTTTGAACATAAATATTATATATAGATATAACAAAATCAAAAGATAAAACATTTACAATATCAAAAGAAAAATTCCAGATTTCGAGATGATGTATTTGCGTTGCTGATAACGAAAATGGCATTTAATTTTTTTTGTCTGTCTGTCTCTCTGTCCGCATGTCGCGTTTGTTCCGGCTAACCTCCGAAACGATTATAACTTTCCTAATGATGTTTTAAGTCGTAAAATTGATTATGGAATGATTTTTTTTTAAAAGTGATGATATTTTTCGGGAATTTGTTTTTGCGCTCTTTGGTATATTTGTCGCGATACGTTTTTGCTGTCAATAAAGTGCGGTTATATGGGATTATAATCCAATCTGCACAAAGTTTCGAAAATACATTTTGAATTAATTTGAATATGTGATTGCAACGAATATGATTTTATATAATTTCCCTAGACAAATTACGAACGGACAGAATTCGTAGGGCGTAATAATTGGACACTCTAATTGGTACAGTTCGCTACCGGCGATCGTTGGGATATTCAATTTATTGTTACCGTATTTATAGTAACTTGATATCGAATTTATCTGAAGGTGTGAGTTCGGGTAAATAATTCATAAAACATTTAGTGGTGAGTGACAGAAGGGAATTGGTTTCTGAGGTAAGTAAATATAAATAAAGTACAAATTACCTTCCCTTTCTGACATTTTGTACCCTAAATGTTTTGTTGACAATATAATTCAGGGTGTATTTATGAATATAAATATTTATAAGATGATATGTTGAAAGAATAGAAAAGTAGCAAGTGTAGTTCAACTGTTTTTATTCAGAGCACGCTTGTAGTTTCCATTTATTACATCAGTGGCTCTAGAAGCGTCGGGGATGAGGCGACAAGTCGCTTTCATAAATGGGATTTTGTCTTTGTGCACTTTTTATAAGAGATCAGAGCATCTTTGTAATAAAGAGAACGCTTTGACGAAGAATGTTTTTAAAACGTCTTATAAAACATTTTAAATAGTAAATGTGGGTACTAAATACTGCTCTATAAATTACAGCAACACACTTATTTCTATACAATACCATATGTCGTTTTAATAAACTTTTTAAAGCGACATTTCATATTTTGTATTATACTAATATATTATTATAGTATATTAACATTAGTACACACTTCATTGAGCAAGCAGAATATTAAATAAAGTTCATATATCATGCATATTCCAGGTAAAATGTTCCTTACATTTTCAAGTACCAATGCACTTGGACTTGAATATAGGCACTTTACACGTACTTTAAAAGATATTGAAATAGGGAGATGTCATAGATGGATTGTGAATGCCGATCGTTTGTAATTTGTCTAGAAAAATTGCATATTGAGTGCATTAATGTATAAAGTTGACATTTCGACTTTTGTTACTGACTAGCTGTTGCTCGCGACTTCGCCCGCGTGAAATTAAAAAATAATAAAAATATAGCCTAAAGCCTAATAGTGTAAGAATTTTTGAAATCGGCCCAGTAGTTTTTGAGTTACTTCAATACATACAAAAATACAAATCTTTCGTCTTTATAGTACTAGTATAGAAGTATAGATTATTATATCAGTACAGCCAATGAGGTTTAGTAACAGTTTAACTTGAACCAATCGGTGTAAAGCATCGAAACACAGCAGGGTACTTCGTTAATTTCATTGGCATCTATTTTACCAATGATGGCATTGAAATCAAAGTATAGTTGTCTAGGCACATTTAAAACTGGCGATATTCCCGATACGTGACGGAAATATGAAATAAATATTGAATTGAAGGGATTCAATGCGACGTTATTGGCGACGCTGGAAATCTTTTTAGATTTTCTATCTGATTGAAGTCTCTCTGAGTCGTTTTGAATATATTATTTTTATACAGTTAAGTAAAATGTTTTTAATAACACAATAGATTCGCGGATGTTTTATTTATTTTAATACGATAATTGGTGTTATAATACATTGTATTATTTTGCAAAGTTTACGTAATTAATGGGGTTTGGTTTAAAATAATTGGAATATAAATATCAGGATGGTTATGATTTGTTCGATAATTTAGTGGTCTTTGTTTCAAAAGAAAAGTATATTTGCCATCTAAAATTTGTTAACTCAAAGCTCTGCGACTCAGACGCAAGAATGGTCGAGCGATGCCTGGGAGTTGAGATCGTATCTTCATCGACGTCGTC
>JAOCNA010000029.1:4310887-4333047 GCA_026546675.1 Papilio helenus | reverse complement strand
ATGTTTGCAATTCGATTAGAGTGTGTTGTGAAGTTATCAATTAAGATGGTGGTCAACTAAGGATAGTGTTTCTAATGGTACACGATTGTTATTTCATTATCTCCGACATACGCACGCCTACAATGAAAGATGGTTACCGTGTATATGATCTGCCTTCGGAATTGAATTCTACAAACCGCTCGTCACTCCGACATATTTATAGTGGTGATTTGGTAATTTGCTAAGATTTCTTATACTATTCTAAGTAAGCTCTATGTTTGTGCTAAGGATATGTTTATAATTTATAATTTTGCGGGATTCGAACCTTCAACCACGCGATCGGATGTTAACCCTTAATGAATAGACTAATGGCGTTTTACCCTTACGCTCGTTGTGCACTCAGAGTACTTCTGTTGTCAAAGCAGTTCTTAAGTAGATTTCGTATTTAAATGTAGATTAAGAAATATACAGCAACATAGCGATCTAGATTAAATTGCAAATAAAACCAATAACACTTTCTCTTTCACCGAACACTTATAGCATTGATTTCATACATTTGTTTACAAATTGCTGATTATTTAGTATTTATAAATTCCTTTTGATATAGCTTTTAGATAAACATTAATAAAGATTGCAAAAATATGTGCGAAGATAATGATTATGTAAAGTGAATAGATTACGCGAGCGCATCGGTATCTTACATTCTTAAAATATTGTGGTGACGACGATTAGCACCGGAAAATATGTAAAATTAAATAATATTTATCATTTAATTATTGATAAAACGCTTTTGCTAAATACTAATGAACATTTTCGTAAATGTAATATTAAAAAAAAATTATCTGTTTACACACAATGTACATTTTTTGGCAGAATGTTATAAACGTATTAATTAATAATAAGGCAGTGAATTCAGTCATTATCTAATACCGGAGATTGCATCATAACACGGCTAAAAACTTAAAGGATCTTTGAGATTACCTCATTGTTAAGAAAGACGTAATTACCACAAAAACATTAACATTGAAAAGCATGCGCACCTCGAATAATTAAAATTCATTTATAAGTTCTTAGTGTAATACGAATTATTTTAATACTAAACCAAGAAAATTGAAATTTATGCTAATATTATAAAGAGGAAAGATTTGTATTTTTGTATGTATTGAGATAACACAAAAACTATTGGATTGATTTTAAAAAAAATTTCACCGTTAGAAAGGTAATTTATCTGTGAATAACATAGGCTATATTTTTTAAGTTCACGCGGGCGAAGTCGCAAGCAACAGCTAGTCTAAAATAAAGTAATAATATATATTAACTAAAAACTATTTAAAACCTTTTTATAAAGAGAATGAAAGAGACTTCTTCATGCATATTCTTTGACAGTGGACGCTTACGGCAATTATACAAAAAAGACCCGAAAACAATTTTATAAAATTTAATCCGTAGAATTTTGTCGCATTATGTAATATGAAAAGTCATTATACGAGTACAGTTTTTAATGCATACAAATTCCAGAGCTATTAAATGCAAATATTTAACTTGGTAAAACATTTGAATTTAAAAAATATTTCACAAAATGTGTTCCGCAAAGCTTTGAAAGTGAAGCGTGAATAACTTGATTAAACAGAGTGTTGGTATCTGTTTACTCATAAGACTGTTATAAAGTTATGAACACGATTAAAATTTTAACTAGTTATTCTACAACGATAAACTATCGATTGATTTATTTATTTGAATATATAAATGACGTAGAATTAATTAGCCATTAATTCTCTATTTAATTCAAAACAAAAAATGTTGCCATTAAAAAATTAAAGAAAATGCGAAACTGATGTTATTTTATAAAGTTAACGAACATCACTTGAAACCTAATTAAGATGAAAGACGCTTTTGGTCTTGTTATAAAAAGCTTCTGTAGTCAAAGTGGTTTTAATTAATAAGTTTGCGATTTAATTTTAAACATATATTAAAATTTACCAACTGAATGATGTTTTCACACTTCAGTAACCAAAGTGAGTAATAGATAACAATGTAAACATATGTAATCTTAAACAACGAATAAGTTTACGTAATTAGTTATCAAACTATACACATAATTCATTAACAAATTAACGTACTTAAGATTCATGGAAAAAAGTTTTAATTAAGATAAAGATGTTTGATAAACAATTGCTAGAAGGTAAAAATTTCAAACATAAAAAAATAACTTCCTTGAAAAATATCTTACCAATTTCCCATCTCTATTCTTATATCGGAAGTTGATTTATAATAACAGTCTATCATTTTGTTTTTTTAATACTTCCCGGTCCAATGAAATTATTATTCCTGTTTTATATGACACAAACTTATATAGTAGCCATCTTGCATGTCGTTTTTTATTGTCCATGCCTTTGCAATTTAATTTTCGTAAGACCAACTGAGATAACAACGTCACTCATTACGGGCTAGATACATTTGTGGTACTTACCAGTACAAGCAGAGTTTGTCTGTCATTTGTTTTCAACAATCTACGTCATTAATTCCGTCATATATGACGACCAATAGAATATTAAATAGGCAATATATTGCTCCTTTAAATTTTATCGTTCTGTCTTGAATAGTTCTTCTATGATCGATTTATTTTACCAATTGGGAGACAATTTCTCATTTTTTACACACGTCACCTATGTCCCTAATATACGCACATATTGCACAGATGTTGTGTAACACTGTGACGTAAACATCACCGTAAATAGATTGCACATTGTAACCGCGTCATAGATTATACCGGGAAGGCCTACTTTCAGAAGGGAACTGATAAAAGACTGTTAGATTTAGGATAATTTGGTGCACATTTTTATTGTACAAAGTTACATCATGTAAAAAGTAAAAATGCAATTAGTATATCGTAATATATGCAATAAATTCTAGCCATTATTTTTCTTTACTCCTTATTGTTATTTTCCGCGAAATGCCTTAAACTTTAAATGTCATGGGTAATTATTTTAGCTGATGTGTGATATCTTTAGTATAAACATCAACATGTATTAACAAATGCCAAAGTCCACAGTAAGTACGAAGTAAGCGAAACTGTACACTTAGAACTAATGCTTACACGTAAATTAATTCAATGCAACAGTCGCGTACGTTCGTATTTACTATTGTTTACACAGCAGGAATGTGTAAACAAGTCTTCAATTATTACCGCCTTCTTTATTTCACTCAAATTTCATAATCTTGTGCGAAATGTGTACACACAATCTGAGTTTACTACGGCCTAAAGTACCATTGTATAGGTTTATGCTGTTATTCCTAATAACTATGCGTGGTACAAATTATAGCATAATCAAACCGTTTTGATACACAAACTGTTCTAATGCTTTGAGTCAAAAAAGGTTACTTTTATTGTGTAGATAATAAATATTGTTGGAAAGCTACTATTTTACGTTGCAAAAATTTGAACGTGTAAATGTATGACAAGAAATAACTGGTTCAATTGAAACGATGAGAAATACAGAAACGTGGTAATTGGTTAATGAGAGAAAATGAAGATTTTATGAACACAATAATAATGTAATTCATGATATCTATTAAATAATTATATAAATACATAATCATTGATATAATAATCTACATTGTCGATAAAAACGTGACAAGTTCAAGTTTCGTAACTTTTTAATTATATTTTATCATATCAATAAGTATTTAATTTAATTAAATTAAAAAACAAACAATAGTTATAAGTAAATCAATAGATATGGACAGTGTACGAGGTTTTTTTTAAAAACATACTTCTTAATCATAAGGTTGTATGGCATTTTAATCTTACATTTCCACTGTGAATTTCCTAGACGTGAACAAAGGATCGCTTAACTTACATTTCCACTATCAAATACTTATAAGAAATCAAAGTAACATTCCTCTCAGTTCTTGAAGAAAAAAGAGAGATAAGATTATCGACAGTGGAAATTCATAATCACATTCTGTGCAATTATAATAGTATTAATTAAGAGTGACATCCGCAATACTTGGCTTATACAGTGGGGGCGTAGTGGGCGGCTGATGACCAAGGGTTCCATGGTACTGTCAACTATGACGTAAGACGAACTGTCGCGGCTGTGTGTATTACTATTTATGGTCCGTCTGTCACAAGCGTCCTGTAGTGATTTAACATTGCTGCGTACTCCATCATCCATTTTACTTTAAACGTGACGATAATATTTAGTATTGAGGCTTGCATGAGTAATTTGAATTTTAAGGTTTTGGCCAGTAGAGTCACATATTTAAAATGTGCTAACTTTAATATCTGCAAAACTTAAACGAAGATTATTTCCAAGCCGTCTTGATTCAGATCGATAGAAAAATAGTTAATTTTGACTTATTTATTTATAATAGTAAGGGCTTGTGATACTATTTTTACCACAATATTACCAATAATCAATATTATTTTGAAACCTTTTACCTTCATTCCGTGTGACACTGGACACAGTTTTTATTCCTACTACTGTCATTTAAACACCATTGTTCTCATTTCATCATATATTTTAATAAAATAAAATTTACGACGTTTTTAGCCATCGAATAGGTCAGCGCAATAATTTTATCGATATCTAGTAACGCTATCTGGCGATCGATCGACGAGATAACTTTGTGGCGGCGACGAAGGCATTCAATTCAAATATCTCGTCTATCCGCCGACAATGGCTGTTAATGATTATAATAAGCGAGAAATAATATTGCACGAGTGGACCGGAGCATATATTGTCTATGTACAGACAAGACAATCGTCATTTATCACCTTAATGACCGCCTTTGATGTTATCTGCACGGCATATAGTAGTTACATGCGTATTGATACGATTAGTTGTATAGTGTTTGTACTATCTAATCTAGTGGGATCCTTTTAGAATCGGTTTGTGGTCAGAGAGTGCTATTGACCTTACCCAAGGTTGGTGATGTATCGAGTAATTAACACCTCGGTGCTGTTTGCATTTTCTATCGGTTTTCGATTACCAGTAATGAGATATCAGAAATGGCGCCAGTGTTCCGAGTTCATACACCCGCTTGTTGAATTATTCGTATTTATATTTGTACAGTACTCGGTAGTGTTGTATTTGTGATACAAATATTTTTATATGTATGATAACGTAAATTTTTGATAATAAATTCTTTTCATTTGTTAAATCTGTTAAGCGTTTTGAGATATTTCATTTGTAATTGGAGGATTTAGGAGATGCCATTTGCCATATTTCTTTCTGGGCTTTATCATTTTATTGTATAAGGTGAAAAGAATGTGGAATACAAACAGAACTCGGAAGGTTTAGTCTATAGTGCTGGAATGCGTCTCGATGATCGTCTTTGCCTGTATGCACTAGCAAAAAGAAAACATTGCAACAAGTGAGGTCGCCCCACTTAGATAACACTTAGAGGTATTCACAAACAGAGCGTGGGTGCCGCACACACCGGCAAAATTAATTAAAAACAATTCATTTGTGCATATGTGCGCGTTCTTAACTCATTACAATTTATAGATCAACACGGAATTTTCCCAGTAACGCCAGTTTCATACGAGGGTAGCACAGTGAGGCAGAACAATACTGCTTCATTTCAACACACACGACCAGATAAAACAATACTGTTTTGACAGTAAATATGAGTTCAAACTATAGCAGTACTGCACTATTTACTGTGCTGCCCTCGTGTGAAACTAGCATTATCAACATTGTATACTCACGTAAATATGAAGAAGGATTAAAATTTCATGCATATTTGGAATTTTTAAAGTAAACTTTTTGCTTTGAACTGTACGCAGCTTCGTGTAGGCTATTTGTTACGTCTACTTGAGCAGGCGTGGATATCAATCACCAAACAAATTGGGCTACGATTAATTATACTATGAGTATGTAGTTCTATAAATGGCATAGACAGAGATGTCGAATGCGCTGCACCTGCGCAATATATCAGCGGCTTAATGTTGTAGCTGACGAGATGCAGCGAGGAGTAATAGATTGATGCTGGTTTTGAATATTTGTTAAGCAAAACATTATGTACACAAACAAACAATGTGTAAATACACGGAAAACATACAGTAATAAATTGTATGTCGATGTTAATCAGAGGAAATTTTCATCTACTCGTATGTCGTTCATTTTAACGTTTAAATGAGACTTGTATAATGTGGGGGAAACCTTATGCAACATCTTTCGCGGTAACTCCGTATCGGCTTAACTAAACCACAGCGACACTAACACCATATTTGTCCGCCTGAATGACTTTGTAGGTTTCCATATAATTGTTCCGAGGCACGTGAAAACATTTTGACAAGCATTACACAAAATAAAAATGATAAAATCAGGAGAAAAAAGTTAAATTAATAACACTTGAATCATCTAATAATGAATTGTTGAAATAAAACAGTATTGTGATGTCTTTTATTTCACTCTAAAACAACGATTTTTAAAAGAAACACAAAAGTTAAGAAAACAACGTCAAAAAGAGCACAATAATAAAGAATAAATTATGCAGGATAACAAACATCAGTCCGTTTGCACCTGATAAATAACTTAATTAAAAGGTAAAAAAGATCGCGTTATGTTCTTTTCCATACACAACAGCAACAGATGCAATTATTATCTTAAAATAAACATTTTCCATCTCCCTTCCATCCTTTATTTACATGACCAGATCAGACTATTCAATTCAACCTTGGATTAAGTAGCGATATGATCATAAAACGGTTACAATTATTATTTCGCGAGAATGAAATTTAAATTGGTTATTGTGAGAGCTCGCGGCGGCGACGTCTCGTGTTTACATCGCGCTCATAACGCGTAGATGATGTCACTCGCGAAACCTAATTTTGATGAATCACGAGCTTTTACCGTCGATGCACCGATAAGCTGCGTATCCTGCGCCGCGCCGTGTGATATCGCACATAGCACATACCGGGGCCCACGTGTTGCCCAAGTTATCGTCAGCAAAGCATAATAACTGGTCCGCCGGCCGCGCGGAACGCCAGTCAGTCCCCGAGTGTCAGTCGAAGTGCCCGTATCGTTTGCACTCCGAAGCCGGTATCGCGAGTACGCGAATACGCGATCATAAACAAAGTTCGACAATTAAAAATAAATAAAACACGAACCCGTGCTAAAGTAGCAGTCGATTACCAGTCGGATGAACTGTCCAAAATAACAGTGAAACGCTGAAAATTCTACGAGTGCAGGTGCATTTGTTTACCTTGATTTTCTATTAGGTTTATTGCGATCATGTGGCCTGTTATCGCCGCGCAACATACATCTGTTTGAGCCATTCGAACTACAATTAGATATGTAAATACATCTCACGATACATTTTAATCACGATATATGAATATTGACGTATTAATAACGACTGAAACTAGATAAAAGGTGTCTTATGTCACGGTTATTTGCTCAGTTGTTAATTGCAACTTAGTATCGCTTGTACGGAGAACGTGACACTTGTTGTAAACACCACTAGAGTTTCGTTTGCGAACTCTGATACTGACCGAAGATTAATTTAATCCAGGATTAGAAACACATTTTTATTAATTCTACCTCCGATAGTTTGTGATATTAAAACATAATTCCAACTTGTTCTAGAGAATGTTTCTCATGAGTTTGTAGATGAGGATGCTGCACGTAACGTAATAGAATTGATGGTGAAGGAAGTGTGTCGTTAGACGAATGTGGTGGCAGGATCCACTCGGCTCTATTAACAAATCAAATAGCTTTATTGTATAATGGCCACATAGGAGAGAATCGTTTGGTAGCGTAACTAAATGTTATTGTTATGACTGAACTATAAAACGCTAGTATAATCATTCTGATTATAATAACATACAATTTAGTTGTAACATGTGTTTAGATTTTTTTCTTACAAAGGCTTATTATAAATTCATAACACACTTTTCTTGTGGGTATTTTTTTCTTTTAGTAACACAATCGCTTGATTATTAAAACATAAGCATCTATCACTAGCACTAGCAAAAACATAAGATATATTTTAAGTTGTACGAACTTCGAGTTAATTATATGTTTGTGGATGGTAAATGTTTTACGAATGTTATGACCTTCAATGGAAAGTCGTTCCCACAACATGTTACGGTAACTGACTCCTTGATTATTAGACGTAGCGTCGGAGCGAGCATGACCCTTGATTATTGACCCTGCACACGGAAGACTGTACCCAAGTGTCCAGTCTTAGCTAACGTATATAACTGAGAGTTATGTCGACAACAACATAAATTGTGGCCAAGCTTACACATGCGTTTGCTAATAACATTACGATCTTCTTAAAATATAACTTCTTCCTCTTACCTCATATACGTCTATTTGTGCTTCAAAAATTACTTAATATTTTCATTGCATTTTTATATTTTCTCACTACAAGATGTATTAATTTATGATAGAAATATTGATCTTAGCGTAGCTATTTGTACGAAGCCGGGATCGGTCACTAGTGATTTTATTACAATCTCCACTTGAACACGTACCATCGTTAACACGGCCGCTGTTTAATTGCGACTCTCAATTCAATTCACATCAAACAATCAGACGTCAATCTGGTTTTTAAACAGACAAATATGTTTATTGAACTTTTTAAATGTTCAAGTAGGGTACTGAAATATGAGGAAAATCTTGAGATAAGTAACTCTCTTCGTTGTAACGTTCAAAATATTTCGATGACCCAATACCGTCGAGTCAAGCGGCCAAGTTCATATGTGATGTTCATAGCCAATGATTGGCGTTCCTCGACTCGTTGAGGGCAAACTCGAGATGGGAAAGTAAATGTTAGGTTATTCAACTTGACTATTTGACTCCCTGACCCTTGCGAATGATTTGCATACTATTGATAGTACCGGATAATTTAATTTGTTATTTCTGTGAATGGCTCGGAAGTTGATCGATCTATGGATAGATGCTCAATGCCTTTTTATCTTCAGTAAAATTTATGAAATGACCTGTCATGGTATATTTGTTTCATAATTTTTAGAAAAATGTGTCCATGAGTTTTTTAATTAGTCATGCTAGAGAATTGAAAGCATGGCAATAATTCCTTTGGTTTTACTTTTGTTCTTAAGATAATAGTCTCTATAGTGATATAAATTGAGTTTAAATTAAAAGTCATTTCATAATTAAATTTTACATGAATGTCTGTATTCTATTATGTAATTGTAAGCTAGAACATGTTAGCTCTTACCACAAAACCTGGCTTTCTCCACTGGCATGAGGTAAACATACTTAAAAATAACTTTCGAATACTCCTTCGTTCAATGTTTATTGACTAGAAAAGCAGCAAAGGCACGGCTCTTTCTGTGTCTATGAAAAACTCATTTCACTGATCGAATTAGAAAGAAATAAAATTGTTATCTTAATTCCATGCCGGGCCGCGGTGTTTATAGACCGAGTTCATGAGCTAACGTAAACCGAAAGTATACGGTCAAATAATCGTTGCTTTGAAATCTATTAAGATTAATGTATCTTACATTGAAACATAAATAGGAAAGCGTAAAATTTAGTTTCAAATCCTGTCAATTATTTTACAGTTTTATTATCTTTTTTAAATAATACATTATTAACTTATCCACTCTTACATTAGTGATATAAGACCCGGTGAAAGATTTGCTGTTGCAAGTTGTTTTGCAGTCAAAGTAACCCTATATGTTTCCATTACATAGGAAGACTTGCGGCGTGGTTGAGTCTCACGGTACGTAACTGCGGACAGATCGTCTTACTTTGCTGGAATGAAAACAATTTGTCCTTACCCTGGCAGGTGACGAAGTTTGGCGTCTGTTATTGTTTGTAAATAGACAGTCGATTTGATTTAACAATATTTAGTTCGCCAGGAATAGATTAGCAATGTTGGATGACAGATTAAAAGTTTTGATATATCAAATTACTTTCGTATAGTTTTTTTTTTGTATAATGTTATAAATGACCTATATTCGCCGTTTTAGCGTGTGACTGCAATCTGCAAAATCCCTATTCTAAAGTATAAAGACATTGTTTCTGCATAATAAAAATTAAATTGACTCGTAAGTATGTTGCACCGAAATGGCATACGTCGTATGCGATTGTGTCATTCTCGCTGTGTAAAGAGTATTTCATTACAGTGCGCGAGGATGTGGGACACGCGTCGTTTTAACCTCTTCGTTATTGTTAAGTAATCTAAATGACGCAGTACCCTGTTTGTATTACGATTAAAAGGTATACTTATAAATTAAATTGCGTCATTTATAAATATACTTCTCGCTCATTGCCTTGCCAGTATTACCTTGCAATTCAACAATAGTTTTAGTGTAGTTTTCTAAGTGTTTTAGTCAAAATCAGTTTAGTAATTTTGGAGGTTATTCAAAAAGTTATTACCTGTACATATTACCTGTATTTGTGATTGTATTACTATTATACGTTCTATCTTGTCTATGTCTACTTTGCCAGGGTCAAATTATTGTAAGCTCACTGAAAAAATCTTCCATTAAAACCATAGGTATAAAGTATTAACTAAGCAAATGTTAAGCAGTTCATAAAACATTCTTATGCAATTTTACAATGAAATGGTAAAACCGCATTAATAAACATTCTTCAAAAACTTAATTAAACCCTTCTGGGAAATAAATAAGGTTACGTAACCAATGTGTATAAACATTCTGTCGTAGATTCCACGAAAAGATTGAAGGATAAAGTGGGTTTTACGCACGTTATTATTCTAGTTACGGAGTCCTGTAGGATTTCCCTCGGGCGAGGGTCACGGCTTATCTGAAGTGGCCGACAATCGCGTCCGCCCACACGGATAGACGATTTATTTGTCAGTTTAGAATCAAGGCGCCGCCGGCCCTTGCTCACGTACCATTCATAACTACTTTTAAGGTATCTTTATGGTCTCCAGAAATCACAGAAGTTAGTCTATCTACCTTTATCCTGTGATCAACATTTGTACTTGTTTGGCAATATTACATAATGCTCCATCATTCACTTAGATCGTATTCAATTGAAATTTACTATTCGCCGAAGCAGAGACTTAAATACTAATTGCCTCACTGAGATCAGTTTTGGGTTTACCCAAGATGTCTGAAAATGGAAATTTAAAAAGTATAAATTAGCAAAAGGACACCCTTAGTTACATTAGACAAATGTACACTTTTATGCAAGTCTGTTGACGATATTTACGCGCAATTACGTAAACAATCTTAATTCAAATCACGGTGAGATTCAGTGAAGTTTGTGAACGTAGAAAATGTTAGAGCGACCAGCTGTGTATTTGCATTTGAATAGGCTCCGATCAGCGCACCTCGTGCTCTACATACTAGGCGCCGGTAACGGTAATACGAGATGCCTAGCCTCAGCTCAGTACTCCGACACTCTGACGCTTGTTAGGAACCCTAATAGACGGTGCAACTTGACTCCCAAAGCGCTCGATTATGTTACGCCAGGATTAAACGAATCTTATTTATTTTTTATTTTTGAATAATACAAGTTAGATTTCTTTTTAAATCTGATTAGATTACGATTAGAAATTATCTTTCTTTGACTAATAAAATTGTTACAAAAACATCGTAAGAAAGTCAACGTTATAGAGAGATTCGTTGCATCATATACGATTACATACAACTTACACTTTACATCTAATCGCTAATCTCTTCAATAAACAGTTAATACATTGGCTTATGTTAGTATTAATCGGGTGACATCATCCGGTAAAACCACAACATGTGAGTTTCGTTGAAATTATCGAAACACAATCATAAACATAAGCAAGAGCTAGATGTAAACACAAACTGGTCCGTAATAGTGTAGGCCGTACTATCAGTTACGGTCAGTAGCATATACTCATACCACTAAAAGGCAAAACACGGTTTAATATGTAGATATTTCATCAAATTTTTATTACCAACTTGTAATAAAAGTTAGACGCTCTTTTACCAAGTCAATTTTTTAAATTGCTCACCTTTCTGTTACATGAGTGCCTTATTACAATAGCCTGGGAATTACCGCGTAACATAATCACTATTACTGTCTCAAATTTTACAAACGTTGCATTTTGTGGCAGCGTAAGTAATAATATTGCTTGAAATAAATACATTGAATGTACTTTAACCCTTGCTGATTTTAATATTTAATTGGTCGAAATATTAATGTCAAGTTGACGCGTTTAATTGACACGATTTTGGTATACTTAACCTTAAATTTTAAAAGCGCACTTAATGTCGAGATCAATAAAAAATAATTGCATTTTATGCGTAAGAATATCATGTCTGTTGTGCCAGGTATGATTTTAAAAACATTATTATGCGACTGGTTTTATGATTTTGCACGATCGAATGACCGGATGAAATCGATGGAAGTTTTTTTTTATAAAAAAACATTTGATGTTTTAAAATGGCGATAAACAAACACAACTTTCGTATATGTAAATTAAACAGCTACTAAAAATGAAACATAAAGTACTAAAAAATTAAAAACTAATAATTTTTAGTATTATAGTTACAACAAACATATAAGCTATATGTCGTTGACACTCTAGTGAGAAGTAAAAATAAATAAAAGGGCCAACATTGTGTCATTTAAAATACGTTGGTTTAATGTTGCCAGACCCGAAATAAACGTGACCAAACATTTCGTAAAAGGCGTCACATATTGTTGCACAGTCACATAAACAGAATAAAAACGGGCTATCATTTTTCAACATTTTAATCCTATAAGTAAACGCCGCTATCCGAACGCATCGAATCAATTTTTATTTGAGCATCTATCGCACTTTTATGTCAACGTTACCCTGCGCACATATACATATCGTCATCTCCAATTCTCATCAGAAACGGTACTACGACACTGAACATCTACGGTAACAAAAATTGCGTAATCTGTTCAAACTTCTTTCTCACGATTGAAATGTTATATAGGTATAAGTATCATGCAAAAATAATAAGGCATTTAATAATGAAAATAACCATAAAAATTATTAGAGCTTTACCATCATGTTTTGCTGACGGTACACTCAGTGTTAGAATGAGATGAGAAATGTAGACGGAGTCACAGACCGGCAAGCGTTCAGATAATAAATGACGTAATCAACACAAAAAGACGTTTCTATTACAGCACAACACAACGACCGTTGACTTTTATTTAATTCGCTACCGTCAAGGTTAAGAAGAATAAACTGCTTCCGAATTTTATTTAAATACAATCAGAACTTACATCTAAAAAGCTACTTATCTGTACAAAAAGTGTTAAGAGGAAAGATTTGTATTTTTGTATGTTTTTGATTCGCGTTAAAACTACTGGGCCGATTTTAATAATTCTTTCACCATTAGAAGGGTAATTTATCTGTTAGTAACATAGGCTATATTTTTTAATTTCACACGGGCGAAGTTGTTATTTATATTATTTTATAGACTTAAAGCACCACTCAGAGCTCTTATGTGTTTTGATTTTATATTTCCCTATATTTTTATATTCCCCTTAGCTTCAAATTAACAACTTAACGATAGTACACTTACAAGTATTTAATGCTTCATACAGTAGCTATAATAATAAACATTAAAACATATGATAAGTAAATCTAATTTGTTGTACAGTAAATTTATTACTTATTGTTCTGTGCGCTGTTTCGATATTTGCATTCAGATTTATTTGTATCATTAATCAAAGGCATGCGCTCATCTTGTAATTCAATATGCTTGGTTTATTTAATACAATTACTGGATATCTATATCTATATATCTGTATCTAATTTATATATCTATATCTATCTATCTATACTAATATAAAGCGTATACATTTCTTACTTATGTAGGATGTCAGCAATCAATTTATGAATAATTATTTTTCCTAATAAAAAGCCCTACACTTACGACAATCTTTAGGCTATATACTTTCACGCTATTAAACTTAGGGGGTAAATAAATTGGAAAAATCCACAAGCAGCAGCAATTAAGCAAGATTGCCATGGTAACGGTAATTGTTATCTAATATCAAAGGTCTTCGTTGTCAATTGTGCATTTGAATTTTGATATTTGCAATTGAACAAAACAAATGTAAACAAAAAAATAAAGTTCTCATAATTTCATGCAGATGAAGTCGCACGGGAACAGCTAGTTATAATATAAAGCGTAAATAATTATGTTCTTTTATCAAAATGATAGTTTTTAATCAATGCGTTGTTTTGCTAAAAGTTGCCGAATTAACGAGATCATAATACCTCTCATCGTTCGTATGATGTCTTGCGTAAACATCCTGCTGAGAACACTAGCCAGCTATCCAGTCGGCCAAGGTTGCCTACGTGTAAGTTTAGCGTAATGGATTGTTTACCTGCATTCCATTTTTTTTTTGTTATCGAGATGTTTACATACTCTGTCATGTTCGTGATGTCTCTTGATAAGGAACAAATATTTACATAATCAATTTCAAAGTTATCTTGATATTTTTTTCAACTGCTTTTCCTGTAACATAAGAATGTTCCAGAGAATGAAGATCCTGATGCCATTGTCTGTCTTATTTACTCCAAAAAGAGTATAAAATTTTATAGATACGGCACGCAAAATACTAGTCACGTTAAAATTCACGTAAACAAAGACTCTCCTTTTCTATTTATTTATTGTTAACTAACTGATGCCAATAGTGTTTCGACGAAGTACTAGGAAATGTTGACGTGATAAAACAGCTGGATTTCAGCCAGAATGAGCAGATATTACGTGGCATTGCTTTAAGAAATGCAGCGACTTCCTAATTTTATCATCATTCATTATCAACCTTGTGATAATCAAATTAATTTAATTTAATTTTTTTCTTTTTAGTTTAAAGAAACCAAACTTTAGATTTTTTTAGTTATTCTTCCACTAATTACCCCAGTCTCTACTCGATAAACAATAGGTTTGAGAGCTAAACTTTTCCAACATTTTTTTTTAAATGTTTTTCTTCGATCTATCTCCAAACGCTAAGTGCGTTACATGCGAAATGACTCGCAAGGGTCGACCGTCTGCACGCATACGAATCCCACTTGTATAACCTTGACCTCGCAGTTGAACCAAAAATCCGTGCAAGTGGTCGATACAGAACAAACACTGGCATATATCCAAAATCATCTAAAAACAGCATGGCTGCAACGCTTCAATTAAGCCCAAGTGATCCGACGATTGCAGACGATTTAAAAACATTCCTCCCTTTCTTTCTCATACCATCTCTTTCTACCTTTATAAAGCCATGTACACAAACTGAGAATAATTTATGAAGCGACCCATTCAAATAATCTCGTTACCAAACTAATATATGCGATATTCGCATGCGATAACACGATTAATACAAATTTATTAGCGACAGTATTTTCATATTTATAACGTGTAAGAGAAATGCAACATATATATTTTAAATATACTTACTTTAGTGTAAACTTTCACAGTAAAATTATATTTATATTTTAAGATAACGTTCACACTTCTTTTACTAACGTGCACTGTTACTGCAACCTAGCTATTAAAAGTTATATTATTTCTTGGATTGTCTGATATACGAGTACATATGAATACAATTCCGAGAAGTATATAAAGGCACATATGGCAACTAATGTAGTCTTCAATAAACTATATTAACGTAATCTTTAAATTCTGCGCGACATGTGGATGAATCGAGACCAAATTTGTCGTTTTATTTCTGAAAAAGTTCGTTGCACTGTCCAATCATGAGAAGGAAAAATGGCAGCTGAATCCCAAAAAGTGTATCTCGCAAAATAAAAAGATGGTTTGCTACATTTATTTTGACAGTACTAATATGTTTACATCAAATTGATATTGCAATGTTTTATTTTGTAAGCAAGAGATTCGAAATAAACTAAAAATATTCAGCAAAAATACAAGAACGTATGATTATCTTGAATAAAAAATTGAAAAATAAAAAAGACAATTGCCAGATTGTTGGAATAAAATATGTAAGGCATCATTCGAAGTGCGTTCTAATATGTAATAATTAAATTCATTGAGCATCGGATATCGCGACGCCCAATGCATTATAATTAGAGCTCGAGTCAGCGCGTGCGCAGCCGCCGCGGACACTTGGCCCATTTATTGCAATGAATGCGCTTATCACATCAACTATACCTTAATGAATACTTTAAATAAACAAACCGAATATCACATTTTCTTATTTACTGCGACATAGATACTAAAATAATTGCAAACTGATTAAACATAATATACTAAATATTCAATAAACGTAATGTCTTAAAACAAAAAAAAGTGACAACATGCGTGAACAGGAACATAAATACGGAATATTAAACTATTGAATTAAAATGCACCTTATTTGATATTCAGACAACATAACACTAAGCTGTCCGATAAACACTTTCACTAGTAGTTTCCATTGATACATAACAAACACTTCGAATGGCTGTTTATTTTAAGTTTATATGTATCTTTAATTTTATTCAATACGGATTCAAGTTGGTGTAAAGTTTATATAAACAAGAATAAGATAGTTTCTCAGCCTGAAATACATGTAAATTTATAACAACTAACAAGAATCGGACGATTACAATTAAGGAAACTTTATTGATATAAAACATTGACCAGTAATACTTGAAACCAACTGATAACTCGCTACAATTGAGTGGTGCTTGAAATATTTTCTAACACCTACACGTCGGATATGCAGACGTCGAAGAGGAATGTATCCCACCCAGACAGATGACTCGATACGTTCTCTGGACGCGGCGATTTTATAGCTTGTTTGATGTGAGGTTCCACGTAACGTAAAAGTGCTGGGAGAGCGGATTCTTTCATAACTTTGTCGCGTTTATGAATGCCGGCGCGTCGGGGACGTATACATGTAAATGTGTTAATTTAGTACCGGTTTAACAGGAAGGGAGGTAATAATAACTTCTACTGAAACTGTGGGAAACATTTTTTATATATTTTAAAAAATATCTTAAATCTAAATAAAATTTTCTCTTTATACATGTCTTTCGTGTATTGCTAAAACAGGGCTTTAATTTTGTGATAAAAAAATTATGCATTTTAAACGTTTCGTCGCAGTTATAAAATGTGGTGTTCTATAGTTAGGTCTTATATTAAAGATCACCTTAACGTCGCCATTACCGCTTAGGCAAATATTTGTAGAGCTCTAGACTCTAGAATGTTTGTTTACGTTTTGGATAAGTTATGTACGGTTCGTGACATTGCGCACGCAAATCGAACATTCGGTTTGCTTTTTTAAATTTGAATTTGGAATGCTGTTTAAAAACAACAACGACCTAGACGTCGAATTACTTTAATCTCAAGATTAAAAGATTAAAAGTAAAAAAAAGCCTTTTAATGTGATTAATACCAAAACTGGTTCACAATATAACTAACCTACTTTCTGGGTTACGCAACGGCGCAGTTTTGGAATGAAAAAACCTTTCTGTTCATTGTTGTGTCTGGATTCAAAGAAGTCCAATGGGTGTGTTAATGGCATAGTGATGGAATGTAGGTCATCAGCCCGCCTCCCATTCAATGGCTACGAGCTATCGTAATGCGATGTTACGTCAAAAATTCTTAAATTATGAACACCCTGTATAGACTTGGCTCTAGTCGTAAAGCGACAGATAAATAACATTTTTATGAACAAAAGGGAATAATAAATGTAATGACACTTCACGTAAAATATTTAGGTCAATATCAAAAATGACACGAATACGTGATCATGTCAAAGAAAGGTTGACTACTTCAGACAAAAAGTTATACAATCACCACTGACTTACTGAGAAAAGGAATTTTATATAACATTAAGCCATTCCGAGACTTTATTTCTCGTTCCTGAGAAAGTAATCTTCTTGTTAACGGCCGGTCGGCGAATTGAAGTGTAAAATAGTAATAAACAGAGGTAGGTCGGTACCATGTTTAGTTGTTCTATGCGATATATTTAACAAAAGATTTTCTCAAATTGTTTGGGTAATCTTGATTCTCTCGCTATGTTTAGTAAAGTGAAAAATCTCTCCCAGTGCGACTTTAATATCGTGTTAAAAATTAGATTCTTACATTGGAGTAAATCTATCGTACGAAAAGAAACAAATTTTAACTTGCAGCTATTGGTAGATCTTGAAGTTGATCTTTGAACATGCAAAAAACTTTACAACAGCAAACATATTTAAATAGGTATGTAGTTAACGTGAAGTGGAGCATGAAAACGTATGCACTAAATGGTTGTTCTCAAGTCGTTTCGTCAGATCCATTGTGTTCTGCAAGCAAGATGGCGACCTTGCTTCTGGCCCGATAGCACAGGTATGCACGGACACGTCGGTGCATAAGATTAACGAGATAACACATGTATATCGCCTTTATAATCGCACCGACAACATGACTGCGCGATGACGCTATTGTGAAATGTTAATATGTACATATACCAGCCAGTCACGCGAATTCCTGTCCCGCACCGAGTACGAAATGCGACGCAGATTTTACGAGCGTAAATAGACAAGCCTTTTTTAATTACGTCCACTTCAGTCCGGACGATAAAAGACAAGTTTAAATTTTTGCACATTCATGTTTATAAAGTGGTTGAACGATCGACCTTCAATAGTTGAGATCCTGGACTACATTCCGGATGCACTTGAAAGCTAATTGTGATGAAGTCTATTTAATTCTACCACAAAAAGACGTTGGCACAAAATCTGTAAATGCTACGTCAAGGCAAACAGTGCCAATTCAGTCACAAAAAAAACACGTTGTCACAATAAGTTACATTAGACACTGAACATCCAGTAATTGAGAGAACCATCAGAATACACCAGTAATTAATTTACTCAGCTTAATTACCTTTTTTCTCTGAAATAATTCTCATCACGAAATTTATACATTACTGGCCGAGTTCAAATGTTTCGTAGTGCCACCATCAACAGATAGGTATCGCATTTCATGTTTTTTTTTTTCGTTGTAGTTCAATAAAGTGTGGCAATAGACCTCCGCCGGCCGCAGATAATAAAATCGCTGGAATCGATTCTACGGCTACCATCGGCCTATTTCATTCGATTCTTTTACACAAAAGATGCATTCAGCATTGTGACCGAACGAACTGGTCGCAGAACTGGGCTAATGATCGACGTTACAAGCACTCAATGGTGCCATAAATTGAAATGCACTATCAAGTCATCAAATGCAAAATAACAAACGGCTTTATTGTCCGCGGCGACTGCGCACGGCCGGCGCGGGCAGGGCGCCGTTGTGCTCTATGACTGCATGGCGTAGCAAATGATGTGCACTCAGGACCGACTATAAATGCATTTAACACGTATTGATTTATAGCTTAAACATATTACGATATTAGCTTTAGTACGTTAGCTTTGGTTGTAGATTTCGTCGTGTTACAAAGTATGATGTTATTAGCAAGTCATAATTTCGAACGAATGTCTTGAAAAAGATAACAAGGGATCAAACAATTATTTGGCTCAACCAAATTAATAGCTTTTAACATGTAGGGTTACTTCTGATATAACATTATAAGAATCTTACAATATATCGGAAAAAGTAAAATTGATTATTTTATATTGATTTATAAAGAGTCAATTAATCAAGACCGACGGTAAAAGCGAGCGCATACTTTTGACTAAACTATCGCACAACTGTTGGGCGAATGTCGATTTTCGATTGTTTCGCAGATAAATCAACTTTTTAGTTACACAACTAAAAATCGAGTAGTGTGCGTACCTCCCTTTAAACTCATAGAAATCAAAGCGAGACTAAACAGTTGCACGATAGTTTAGTTTCAGGTTTGCGTACGCTCTACTGCAATGTCTATGGAATTCTTTGAATAATATCTATATTGCATATATTACAATTAAATATACATGAACATCAATAACGTCCCAGCTATTTTGAGACATATTGGCACGGATTCCGGAGACATATGGTATCTGACTCGACCGGTCATAGCTGTCACTGCTACAAATATTTCCTTCGACTCGTATTACATTACAAAAACAATAAGAATTTATCGATCACACAACACTAATATGTTGAATTATTAGTTAATTATTTTCAAAGGCAACTTAGTTGTTTAATGAAATTAAACGTTAGGAAAGGTAGGAATTACTGAAAATTACATCATAACCATTATTTGAGGTAAGAGATGAGTCAACTGTAAGCTGAGGAATCTTGTGAATTCTGAAATATCAGTCATAGTGTAGATGTTTGATTAATTTGTGGAGCTAAACGAGCGTGAAGTAACGCAACATGATTCACGGTGAGGTAGCTCGTGTGATTAGATTTATGACGGAACATCGGCGGCTGTATTTCGTGTTATTTAACATATTAACGATGATAATTAATTGGATGAGACGAGTTTAATAATTTATAATCAAACGGCTCAAAGCACGATCTTCCTTATTGTGATGTCTTGTACATATTAAAATGTGATAAATTTAATACAAAATCCAGACATATACTTGTCGGAGAAACGAGCGGTTTGTAGAATTAATTCCGAAGGCAGATCATATACACGGTAACTATCCTCCATTGTAGGCGTGCCTATGTGATAATGAAATAACAATCGCGTAACATTAGAAATACTCTCCTTACTTGACCACCATCTTAATTGATAACTTCACAACACACTCTAATCGAATTGCAAACATTTACAGAGATAAACAATTGATTTTATAATAACAAAGCGCACATTTCCACCATTTTATGACAACTGTCATCAACCATTCGATCACCGCTTTGACATCTATCATGCCCGATGCACATTCAGCCAGTACTCAAAATCATTAGTTGCCAGTAACTTTAATCGTTCAAAAATTATCAATCATTTCGCCCCGTTATACTAATACACAGAATAAACAATTTTGAACTTATAAATAAAGCAATTCACTTATATCGAATTGCCAAGCATCCGAAGGTTTTGATTACAAACCTACGACGGTACCATTCAATTTATCTTCTATAGATGGCTTTGGGTGTTGAAAAATTGTATAAAACAAAACAGAATGTTAACGGTAAAATTTACAAATCAGTTGGATTGTTACAAAAATGTGTCCACAAGGCTTTGTTTAGACCAGTCCGACCCACGTCTCTTTTTTATAACATTATATTCATTTTAAAGTCTAATTCGAGGGTACAGCGAGCAAGGTCTGTTGTAACCTTTTATTTTCCTTCCATGTTAGCAGTATTAAAATAATATGTCGCCATTTTTGGATGAAACTGTTTTTTGCGCGAATATAAACATGGTACTACTGAGATAAAATTAAATATATAATTTGAACAGAGGTTTATTTTTTCATACTGTTTACGTAGAAATAATAAACCATCTTGATATGATTGACTCGTTATCCCAAATTATTAAAATAATTAAAGAGCTGTAGTTCAATTGTAACAAAATAAGTTTTTACATTCTTTCGAAAATACAAATAGGGAAGAGGTTTATTTAGATAAATTGCGTTAAGTAATTTACGTAAAACGCAGTATGCAGTCCGAAAGGAACAGATTAAAAACATAAATAAAAACAAAACATATGAACGTAACAAGACTAAAAAGACGTTAATAGCTTTTGCAGTGCGTGCTAACAGATGTTCGACAGGGAAAGTTGCTTTGAAATAAATAATTGTTCCTACAAATTGAACATGTAAATGAGGCAAGTCCGGTTTTTTGGTTTACGAACGAGAAGGGCTAATCGTAATAATTATTGTGCCCGAACACAAATTACAAATGACGTCAGTTTTAAAAGAACTATTAAAAAATAATCTTTAATTTTGCCCTAATATTAGCTATTCTCAGATGGTATTTCTAATCTGTACCACTGGAAGATATCTGACAGTTGATAGAATGTCGCACATAGTGTTGCCGCATGTATTAATATAATTTAAAAGCAATAAAAAAATAACAACGGCCACTGGACAATTAGCGGACAGCCAGTAAATTGACATTGCGGTAAGCGCGTTGCATAGCGTACCTACTGATTGAATCCGACACAAGTGCTTCCGTAATTAAAGTAATTGCTTCGTACTGCAAATAGTCTCCATACAAACCTCTTCTATGCCACTTAAGTGTTGCTAGTATGCAATATATTAAATATCATGATTTGTATCAACTAACCATTTACACACAAATAATGGTATATATTGAATAATATTGTATTGGAAGTTTGTAGCCTAAACTGCTGAAAGGATCTCGATGAAATTTGGCATAGATGTAGAGGATAGTCTGGAAGAACACATAG
>JAOCNA010000029.1:4296522-4308808 GCA_026546675.1 Papilio helenus | reverse complement strand
CTAAACAAAGCAGCGGCATGCGAAGAATTTCCTACCACAAATCGTTCTGCCTTGCATTCACATCCTGTTTGGCTTAGGAGAAAGTTAGGAATAATTTTACTACATACTATATTTAATGACTCGCAGAAGTGGAGCTGCCGAGCCAGCCGACGGGATTATAGCAACATATCTCAGTTTCTAATAGGCTTTCCGTCTAATTAAATTTACACCGATAAATCACATTTAACTAATTGCAATTCTTAATCGGATGAAAATTTTGAAGTGAATTCACAAAAGTTTCTTAGAGTTAGTCATAGGACTAGTCAGCTGAGTGAAAGTCCCGTCAACGAGGATTTGGCTCGATAGGAGTAAACAGAGATAAGATATAAAGGGCACTTCATTCCGCGGATTAATACCGTAAATCCTGACATTTATTTTCAAATTAAATTACCCACACTTTTGGCAACACTTAAAATGTGAATAATGAATGCATGTAAACGTACAAAGAACATTATGCGAGGGCAATAAATCTTTAATTTTTATGTGGCTATTTTGATGATACCGTAACAACATACATATTTAAGTTGCCCAACTAATTATTCATAACATTTAAGTAACAAAGCGTGTCAGACGCGCACCATAAAGCAAAATTTATATCTTTTTCAAATCTCACGTCGCACCATACAATTAGAAGCGGTAACGATTTGATTTAACTTTAACGAAGACCTACGATCGGTTAAGATGGTAGATAAGTACCCTCGTTCCCGTGACCCAGTGATGTAGAAAATAATCTTAGTTGGTAACGATTTGTCCTAATAACACCAGTTTTCATACATCATCAATTTGAATGATATATTGACACACTCAGCCTTAAAGCCAATCATATCCTGACTTCCAAATTCGTTATAAAACTAACGTCCATACACAAATTGAGATAGGCACAGTTTAGGAAAACTATCTCATTTTTCTGGACGTTAGTGGAATTTGAAAAAATAGAATAGATAGGTGTCAAAGGGCTACTAACTAACCCATGGTATCGACAAGGCGAGGTCACGTTAGCGAAGCTCTAAACACGCCGCATATTGCAACCTAAACAATTTACAGATGCGACGCAAATTGGTGAAACTATGCTAATTTACGGTGGCACATAAAACAAGAGGTGTTATAGGTTCCTATAAGTAAATAACAACACGGTGGTAAATTGCCAGTAAAAAGCTTGTTTCAAAAGGCATTGCCACCGTGGTCGTCACATCAGAATCTCAATAAAGGCGAAGTAAACACTCCTCCGGCGGGCGCGGGAACAAAGGGTAATACGTTTTAAAATTGACTTTTTCAAAGCAGGTGAAGTCTCGTCGCAGGCTCGCAGCTCCGCTGGCAGCAGCGTTCACTTTCCGCTCCGACCGTAGGCGGCATAAATAAGACGAAGGTCAAGTTTTTTTACTCCCATTCCCACCTGCTTTTATGCCCGGACGTAATTCAGATCGTTTTGAGTGTTCTTTCATAACCTAAACTTCGTTTTAAAGTCTATTGCTGTCGTAAATTTCAGTTTATGTCTGCACATTTGGTAGCTATTCAGTCTCAATTTTAGAAATTACGCGAATGCTTCATAACAAAGGATGGAATACTTTTCGATGGCGTATGCGGGGGTTTTAAAAGGTGATTCGTAATGCAGAAATGATTTATGAAGCGAGCCGAACCTCACTGGGATTCCGTCATTTATTTATCGAGCTTCATATAATTAATCAGTTTGTTATTGATGTTCGAGTAATTACCCGTGAAATGTCATCCAGCGCGGTGCGGTGGCGACTGGCAACGTATAATAATACCCGTGGACTGTTCTGTACGATGGACGTGTTTACATACATGTATACAAATGTGTAAATGCAAAACTTTCGAACGCTTTGGAATGTGGGGCACCAGTGTGACATGCCTTATTAATGATAATTAGTTTCTCAATATTTAATTGAAATTTAGAAACAGTGGTCTTTACATATTAATAGATGGATTTCATTTTGATTTAGCTTTTAAATGTTACTCATAAGTTGGGAGAGTACATTTTCCTTCAAACTTTGTGCTTACATGATTCAACAAACGGAAATCTTTTTTTGTTGTAAGGAGCCTTCGGGCACAGCGCAGGTGGCGCAGATTGCCCCTGCTTCATTTGCATACGCAATTTATAATGTATGGATATACAATATAATTACACCTTATGATGTACGATGTTTGAATTTATCGTCCCGGTAAAAAACTTTAAGGAAATTGTAAGTGATTACATGTAAGCTGTTTTTTAAAATTATAGTAGAGTATGTGTCTGTACACAGAACATTATGTGAAATTACTTCATAACTTATATTTAACTTTAAAATAATTTTATTGACACATTTTAACAACTAGGAGGTAATATTTTTTACATTAAGGAAAAATAATAGAAGAATTATTTATCCTAAAAGCTTTTTTTAACTATATCTATAGGCACATATAATAAAATTGGAGTGTCTATTTGTAATGTCAAAAGAAAAATTCCAGATTTCGGGAAGATGTATTTGCGTTGCTGATAACGTAAATCGCATTTAAAAATTTTTTGTCTGTCTGTCTGTCCGCAAGCCACGTTAGTTTCGGGTAATCTCCAAAACGGCTGGGCCGATTTCGACCAGACTTTCACTGAAGGGTAGCTGACATAGACGAGCATATTATATGCTACTTTTTATCTTAATATTGCGTGGACGAAGTCGCAGGCAACGGCTAGTTAATAAAACCAATTTATTAAGGAAACCTGAAGTCTTGGAAGTGATATTGAAGAAATTTATACTAACATAGTATTAATCTGTAAATTTAATATTTCTAATAGACATTTGTATACAATATTTACAATTCGAATGCTTACAACAAAATCTTCACAAGTAGTTTATGTAATATTTTGTCACATCGATTTACGTACAAACGCTACCTCATCATGTCTAATTTAATTTGTCGCCAGACGATAATTTGTGAACGTGTCTTTTTTGACACTCGCCTTATGCTGCGTCATTCGTTAAGCTTCCCTTCTCTTTACAATCGATCAATATTCAACGATAAATTTTATTTGCTAAGCTAATTTCACACTAGGGTTAAACGGTAAAGCAGAGAAGTAGACAGTGCAGTACTCCTATCTCAATTTTTAACATGGGCGTCCAAATAATATTGCTACACTGTCGTTCTACACTGTCTCTCTGTTTTACCCTCGTGTGAAATCACAAGGCATATAGCTTTACGACCACTTCGCCATAAAATGCAAAAACAAATTCAAATAACTGCAATTATACATAAAACGATACTATTTCGATTGCTTTCATCACATATGTTTTTTATCTTTTCTTAGCACCTTTGAGCAAAGTTCTATTTGCATACGATGCGGCTTAAGTTGATAACCTTTATGTAATTTTTGTAGTGGACATTACATTTTTATAGCAGTATTAACAGTGGAATGTCACACGTTAATAGTGTAACACGAAGCAATACTGATATGTTGATATTATACTATGTTTTTATGTTGTAAAGATAAGGTTAACATATAATGGAACTATGCTTTTAAGTTAGTGGCAACGATTATTAAAATCAATGATACTTAATCAAGTTTTAAATACCAAGTTCTTGTTATGCGTTTTAAATGTGATCTTTGATGTTTTGTTACATTTTTAAAATCAATAAAATTTTCAAGCTACAAAAATAAGGAAGCTATAAATGTAAAAAGAATTTTATGAAAGTTTTCTTAACATACATACGAATGCGGTGTATTTGAAGTGTTTCATCTGTGAACATTATGTAAGTGGCGACATCTCGCGGTCGGGAACGGTTTATTGAGTCGACAGTTTGTTAAATGTTTGATTTATGAACGAAGACGAACGACGCCGCTAACCGTCTTTACGATCGTTGCGATAGTATAAAACAATGCCAAACACGATCCAGAAATAAATATTGACGAAACAATATTTATAAACCTATTCTATTGAAAATTACAAAAGTGATTGACAAAATTTTAATCTTTTGTAAACAAACAAAATTAATTGTCAATCATATTGTTATGAAAAAGCGTTAATGGAAGGATGTAGTGAAAAATCTACATTATTTTCTATAACGCACGTGAAGAACAGAAGTCATTTTCATGACAAAAATCTCATGAAATATTCTTAAAAAAAGTACTTTACGATATCCTGTAACAGTCTATATTATTCATGTGGTATTTCTGTTTTCACTGTACGAAGTATGTAGGTGTATCTACATTATTAGTAACGGCGTTTCGGCCGTGAAACCTCACTCTTATTTAAAGTGAAGCGTGACAAAAACGATATTCCAGGCAGCTGGTGAATGCGAGTGTTGATTCATAACAGAATAAACACTATTATTTAAATAAACATAATATTTGCTCAAATGTATTTCATATATGATTGTATTTAAAATGAATGTTGAATATTTAATGAAAGCTTTTGTATTGGGTTAGTGGCTTCATTATAAAGTGTTTTTGTACAATTGCAAGTTAACTTACGATAACAATCGGATCTATCTGAAGGTTTCTGAGTTAAGACCTTTATCTTTCTCAGTTTGTGTCCTAAGCTAAGGCTATTTGTGTTAATTAGATTTAACTCAATTGGTTGGTTTAACTTCGTAAGGATCACTCGTCCGCAGAATGCGAGGGTAAGATAACTAGTGCTCTATTTTATGTGGCAAATGATTCCGGAGATATAACAAATGTTTAGGATTATTTTATTGAGAGATTTTCAACGTTCTAACTCTATTTTAAATATAATTCTCCTTAAATTCCACCATAATTGTTACTTACTATCTCATTGTAATTAAATTATCGTCTTTTAAACACTCACTAGAAAAGACTAATTTACAAAATGTTCTACAATATATAGTCCTTTATTTTCAAGACTGCTTAAAGTTGAGAACATCTACAGTTCTCCAAACTGAACAGATGTGACCAAACAAATGCCAATCGTAAATAATCGTTAGTGCATTAACCGACATTAATGTCAATCTTTGTGATCAGCTGATGTTATCATGTTGCCAGACACATCGATCAATATCGATAGGGGTGCAATAAATCAGTACCAGGTCAGTGCACAAGTGGACAACCTTGCCCAGTGGAGCGAGACTTGGATGAGTCAACGTAAATGCCGTCATCTGCTCTGCCCAAAGGCTTTGCACATAAATATCATAATTGCAGACCCGTAGACAATGTGAGAACAAGTGGGATATCGCATGAATAATGCATGTTAAAAAGTGTACATTACTCCTCCCATTCGATAGGGATATGCGCCTGATAGTGCGTCGTTTTTATTTTATCAGCGGAATATTTCATGGACGCTCCAGTAGGGAAATAAATAAAAATTCTTTTTGTCGCATTGTTATATTCTTGGGCTGGTAGATAATAATGCGATAATAGCTCTGATCCTCGTATGGAATTTAAAAGTGGAATATTAAAAATACTTTCAAAACTGCAGCTTCATGTCTCCCATTACAGTTTCAACCTCGATAATGATATCGTATTTCTCACGGGACTCACAAATATTGGGTTTGTTCTTCAATTTTTTGCAACTAAACAACTATAGTCAATTACTTAATATAATTAAAAGCTATGAACAGCCTACAACTAATTATAGCTTCTAGTAATCGCATGACGTATGTACGCATTAAAACAGTTACCTAATGAATAAAAAAATATGCGTAGGCGCCGGAACGTAATTCGTAGTAAATTACACGAATACCGAGCCATACTAAAAATAATTCGCAGTGAATCACAGTCCATTCAGTGCTGGAGAGTGATGACACGACTGGTTATTTGTTATCGCACCGATAATTAATGTGAAATTATATACCACTTCAACATGTACTAACTATTCTTATTATAATACCCTAATTAAAATTTGTAGTTTTCCTTTTTCAAGCTAAGGAAAGCAGTCGTTATAATATTGTTATGAACATTTCTTTTGTTTTATTAACTTATTCGACCGCAAATATTTAAAATGGATTGTAATATTTCATAGAACACACTAACATGTTACTAAGCAAAGTGTTTAGTTTCCTTTGTAAACTAGAGGAAACCAGTGATATTTCCGCTGTTCTGCATGTTATATAAACGTCTGTATTTACTACATTTTATTTCCAGTATTCAAATTAAAAAAACAACATAAAGAATTGCAAAACACGTAGTATTTAAATATAAACCGTTCACGTCATCTTGTCAGTTTCCATTTAACTAAACGAAGGCCGAGGATATCTATTATCTGACAGTAAATAAAGCTACTATCCATCATAATACAACACAAGATCTAGAAATAGAAAATACTGGAACATGCATCATTTGTACTAATCACTGCAAAATGGTTGGTATTTGAACAGTTGCAGAATGTAGTAATGGTCAAGTCTTATCGTATTTTGGTGCTACACAATGTGTGTTTGTAGATACACTATACCTTGGGTTCATATAAAAAAATCTTAACTCTACCAGTAACCAATTTGCATTACCCTCTCTAAAAATTACGTAGTTCATTTTCGGCTTCCAATTTCCCGCCAAATCTCACGAGCACGTCAAATTAACTATCTTTAGTGTTTTTTTCCCTAGTTTAAGCTAGGTTTAAAGTAATTGCCTAACAACCAATACAACTTCAGGATAAAGTTAAAGTAAAAATCAGACCAGATAAATTTTTATTCCAATTTACTATGACTTACTTTTGTATTTTTGTTTGTTTTTTCTTTATGATGTTTTTCATATGTTATACGAGTAAATCAACAAACGCTGGCTGCAACCAAAATAATGAATGATTTATTGTCACGTTCCGCCTGCGCCGAGTGTGTGAGCGAGAACGCGGAACAAGCGATAGTGAGGCAAAATCGGCATAAGCAGTGACACTTTCACGTAAAGTTATGGTCCATAAACCGACTTTACAACTGAATTTTCAACTTTTTTTGTTCGTCACATCCTGATGTGTGTTGGGGTAGGCATGAACTTAAATAATAGATGTATAGTTTGTTCATTTCATGCAACTGTCTCTCATAAGCGACGTCGGTTCGGACGGCACACTCACTAAGTCGTCAGGTGAATCGCAAGTATGTCTGTTTGTTTTACCTTTTCCTCGCTTATTTCACGTGTTTATTAAGTTTATTTGTTGTGTGTATGTGTTTTTATATAGTGATCGATGTATTTCTTTTTATAAATTGATCAGGAAGTGTGAAGTGATGATTCAAAGTTTAAAAAATCGGATGGAACTGTTTTTGTTGACTTCATTTCACGTTTTCTTAATAAATAATAAATCAAATAACTATGACTAATTCAATAATGGGAATTAAATAACAATAAGGCATGTTGCTTACTCACTCATATTGTTGCTCAACTGTTATAATCATAATTTTTAGAACAAGAACTTTTCAAGGCAATTTCTAGGTAAGTAAGCGAATATTACAATCAGGCATTGCAACAAAATCTAACAACAAATAAAGTGAATTTTGATTCCATCTTTCTTAGTTCTTTCGCTCTTTGCAAAAACTCAATAATGTCCCGAATTAATAATGAAGCGTAAAAGCCTTGAGTCTTGTATCTTGCGATCCCCTTACTATGTATGGATACACATAGAAATACAGAACTATTACCGGCCATCGGAATGTGCGACAGAGAAAACGCTACAAAACCGAACTCAACCGAGCATGGCCGATACCTCGCTCTGCTCTCCCGACGTATTAAAGTATTATAGTACCGGGTTTCTATGTAATTTGTGGTGCACTGCGCAGATAATGACAGCGACAGTGGAGACGATAACTGAGCAGCTGGACATGGCGGCCAGCCTGCCGCCCGCCGAGCGCCCGCCGCTCGCCACCGCGCACACTGTCACACTCACAGACACGGATGTCGCCACCGCTACAGCTGATATAACGAAAACCTTAATAATCATCATCATCATCCTCCTTATCTTTTAAGCTCTCTACACTAGAAGAGTTAATAACAATAATTGTAATTAACTCACTATAGCATATTAGAGTACTTGCCTAATTTGTTCAACTAACAACAACTTACTCGTACATTAGTATTATAACTTAAAACATAGTAAATTAATTATGAAAATCTTAATAATATTTTAAATGTTTATTATGATGGATTGATATTTGTTAACGAATCTCGATGAAAATTGACATAGATGTAGAGCATAGTCTGGATACATAGTCTACTTACTTTTGTTTTTCTTTTTTAATTCCAAGCTGATGGAGTCGCGGTCTAAAGCTAGTACTTATAACTAAATATTAAAAAAAAAATTATCATCAGTAGATTTAGATCGCATTTTATACTATTTTCCTAGTACGTATTTAGCATTACAATTGTGGATTTCAACTAACGCGACGTAACCCGGCCGTAAGTAAAAGGGCCGTAATGATCGTGCCGAACCTTATCGATCGCTTAGTCATTGGTACGTTTAACTCTTGTTTGATCGGCTCACGTTACACGCAGGATACGTCTATTGATTTCTTAATTAGATAAACTCTAACATTGGTCACTAAGGACGTTATTTAGTATGATGAAGCTGGAGACTGGTTAAAAAAATTTGTAAGTTAATTTGCATGTCACGTTCCAAAAACTAGTATGAGGTCACGACCCCTTTTTAAAGCAATTGTGCGAAGGGATAAACGTATTTGACACATTTAATTTACAAGATGGCCAACCTTTGGATAAGGCACAGTAAGAAGAAGACTGAAGAAGATTTAATGTGAAAAACCACTAAATCAAGTCACGCAAATTAACAACACATAAATAAGAATTTGTTTTTTTGTTTTTTTGTTTTATTTTTTAACTAGCTGTTGCCCGCGACTTCGTCCGCGTGTTATTAGAAAACATGCGAACTATATAAGTAACTAAAACTACGTATCCCTCGGGAACCGGACGTTTTTCGGGGATGAACCTTATGCTAAATTTCAATAAGATATGTTGAACCGTTGCATAATTATCGAGTAAACATTAAAAAACAAAATTAATGTAACCTACGGAAACCGTAACTATTTCCGGGATAAAAAGTAGCCTATATGTTCTCTCACATTATGCTCTACGTATGTGCCAAATTTCATGAATATCTGTTTAGCCGCTTAGGCTACAAACTCTAACAAACATCCATCCATCCATCTAAACTTTTGCATTTATAATATTAGTAAGATTAACATGTTCTGTATTTTTTTTTTGTGATTTCTTTTGTCAATAAATGGTGTTTTATTTATTTTATTTTATTGATTTATTTAAGTACTTTATAACTTTATGCAAATAACATTATCTGAAATATAAAGTTCCAACGAGAAATATCAAAGACTAACCGTCGTATCTCACATGAGTTTGTTCAAATATGCATACATTTGCTACTAAAGCGAAGTTCTATTATAAAAGATATAGAATGCAAGTCAAGACTCGTTATTCAAAGCGAATAGTCCATAAATAAATAAAAGTTTTATCTAATATTTCGTAGCGAAAATTTTATTTATTCTTTAAACCTTATATATAATATTTTATAGCTCTTTGGACGATCATTCAAAGGTTCATAAAATATACATTACTAATATTATGAATTAATGGATCGAAAATTTAGATGAATGTTTGTTATAGTTTGTAGCCTAAACTGCTAAAGGAATCTCTATGTAATTTGGCATAGATGTAGAGTATAGTCTAAAAGAACACAGGCGACGTAAGTAGAAGTAGTAAAAAAAAGTTTTTTTTTTATTCCACGCGAACGGAGTCACGGGCGAAATCTAATAGATACATATGTAAGAAAATTCTTCTTAAAATTCTCATCAACGGCCCTCATTAGTATACATAGATAGTCTCATAAATGAGCGAAAATCTACGATTCGCTGCTTGGAAAAGTCGCCTTTCTATTCATTTAAGAGTCCTTCTGTTGTAAGTTAACTAGTTCATCATAAAACATTCTTGAATATTCTACAAGCTATTTCTGCAGACTAATGTTTTATCGTATATCTCTGTGTTTATGTATGTTTGTTTGTAACATTTATGTATATATATGTCTATTTTAATTCCTAATTTTACTAGTACAGTTAGTTTTTTGGTCTATAAAGCCAAAAATATTCCGTTGAATATTATCATTCTTTCAATAGGGGCAAATGTCTATAGAGAGCAATTGACTTATAACAGGAATATATTACGATCATGAAATTGAAGGAAGTATGCTTAGGACATATTTACATAATCTCGTGAATGTGGGAATAGTTTTAATAAAGAATAATTTACAAGGGAGAGCTATATCGAGGTTATAGTTGCTAACAAAAAAGCAATATAATTTCATGAAAAAGTTCAAACAAAAAAGTCTATTATTTCTTGTATCATATTAAAACATAGTATTGGATTTATAAAACACTAGCTGTTGCTCGCGACTTCGCCCGCGTTAAATAAAAAAAAAATAAAACATATAGCCTATGGTACTCACAGATACGAGTAAATGACCTTTCTAACGGTGAAAGAATTTTTAAAATCGGTCCAATAGTTTTTTCAATATATACAAAAATACAAAAATACGAATCTTTCCTCTTTATAATATTAGTATAGAAATGCTTCGTAATTTGTAAAACCTTGAGACGGATCACATAAAGTATAAATAGACCTGGTACGCACAAAGGAGTTCAAGGATTGATTGACCTTCAATATGCTTAAAAAAGTTTTATTGACTGACAAAATTAAGTCTATGATGATTTATATATGAACCCTTATCTCGTTGACATTTGAAAAACGTTTTATGTTCAAATATGATTTACGCAGTAATTTTAATAAGATCCAACAAGGACAAGAGTATTACTGAAATACTCTACTGCTAAAACACATGTAGCATACTCTCAGATACATTTCCATTTTTCCTAAGAGAGTAAGAGTGACAGCGATATTTTATTGTATAAGTACAAAGATATTTAAAACATTTATAGACAAGGCATAGTGTACAAAATTTTTTCACCAGTACTTTCTCTGAAAGGTACTATATCAGTTGTCAAGTTAGTACGCCACCTCGTGTTCTTGTATTGAAATTTAATAAAACATTTTACTAAATTATGAGCTCAAAAAGGTTTCAAGTGAAATGTCAACTAGGCCTACTCTGTATACGTTTTTTATGAGTGGCAGTGAAAAGCAACTAGCTATTTTTCTAAGATCTAAAAATTACTGCAAATCGCCTTGAACTTCATGCACGTGCGGTGTCATTTGATATCGTATTTACGAATTTGTGTTTTGATTGTATATGTACACATCTCGCGTGTTTCACAAAGCATGAGTTATACTACTAGAATTACCAAATAGTTTTCATAATTCGTAATTTAAGAAACTGCAAGAAAACGTACTGCGCTTAACACAAACAAGGTTAACGTAAGCTCTATTAAAATTCTTAATGCATTTTAAATTCGCATTTCGAATATTGTTTCATAACAATCACGTAATCATTGTTCATATACCGACAGCTGACTGATTCGGTAGATTTTTAATCTAATCACAGATCAAACAGATAAGAATGCTAAGAGCTCTCTTGGTTGCCATGTAACACGTAATAATAGTTACTTAAAGCCCAATTCACACTGGCGCTTTTAAACGCTCTCGTTTATACGATTAGCTTTAACAAAATATAGCGATAAAAAGCTTCGATACATTAAAATGCATGTCTATTTAGATGCTGTTAAACCCGCGTTACAAAAATACCTATGTGAAATTGGGCTAATCTATCTATCAATCACAGGCTATTTCTGTTTGTTCACAATTAATTTCTTAACCACTACACAGATTTTTATTAAAAGTATAAAAGAGCTATAAAGATTCTTAACAATATCATATTTCAATCCCAGTTAATTCTAATGAGTTTATAAAAAAACGAAAAAAAAAGTTAGTAAAAAAGTTCTTACGATAAGAAGTGTTTTAATTACAATTCAACTTTGAATACATAAATTGGTTTAAGTAACTTGAAGTTTTTTAATTCGTTATCCTGAACAACGAAAGTGAATGTGAAGTAAATCCCTTGAGCTCACTAATTAAATTCATTATTCTCTCTGAAGAAATAGGTTGACCCTTGTCACTATATAAGTAGGAAAGATTTTATAGTTAAACTTTGTAATTTAAACACATATTATTTTAAATTACTGTATTACTCTAAAAACATCTTTAGACACTGTTTAGTTACGTGCTTTAATTCTCTGACCGCCGCTGATTGGCATTACTCAACATATTAAAATCATCATCACCAGCTCACTATACGCCCCCACCAAGGGGCTCGGAGCCTACCCTAAGTTAGGGTGACTAGGCCTTAGTCAA
>JAOCNA010000029.1:4245578-4268367 GCA_026546675.1 Papilio helenus | reverse complement strand
CATTATGTCGTGTCTACAAATTGTCAAATACTCTTTGAGCCAACAATAAAATATGCCATTATAGATTAAAATAATTAATGGTAATCCTCTTCGAAATTATAAAAGTAAACTATTTATTGATTCCGTACTAGGTTTTGCATACTTATTTTAATTCTGTTCGTTGTATATAACATATATGTCAATGGAATTGGTTTTAATATTTTTTTGTGTTAGCGTGCAATACAAAAAACAATTAACACAAATGAAATCGAAATAAAATCTAAGGTGTATGTTAATTTAGAGATATTAAAAAAATTAAATGACAAAAAAACTGTTGTAGTACATAACTTAATTAGTAATATAAATAACCAAAAAGTAAAAAAAAAATAAGGAAATAGTAAAAAGTTGAGATGTTTTCATACCTTCTTTTCAGGTAATTGACATTTGAAGTGAAGGAATTTCGGAAGCTTGAGAAAGACAGGGTTGATGTGGTCGCGGCCTGCGGGCCACAGATGCCAGGACACCCCGACCGCTCTATTTTGACAGCTCCTAATGCATTATTAATTATTTAACGCTCCAATTAAAAACAACATTTGCACACAGAGACATTTAAAAAATACATAGACTAGTATAGTAACCAACATTTTTTCACCGATATAGGAACAACAGCCATATTATGCTTTAATTACAAAGCTTACATTGTTATTTTAGACAAAGACAAATGGTACCGATTGATTGATGTCACAGACTAAATAACCTTCAAGAACACAGAATATACCAAAATAGTTAAATAGCTAACACCGGTAACTTCTTTGAAAGGTAGTTAATATGTTAGTTGTAGAGTATATGTGGCGGGCATTAAACTCTTTCGAATGATAACATTATGTTCAAATTATAAAACTTATAAGGCTTACCTAAGCTATTTTACTCGCAAATTATTGCGAGATTCAGATGTCCAGAGTAGGACGAAATGCAGCAGCGTTGAATAAACAGCGAGAGAGTACTACCTGAAGGAGAAATAAACATTAACAAAGAAAATTCCTATATTTAATTGATATCACAATCATGATAAACATAACCTGTAATTATAATTAAACCGGATTGCTGTCAGTAGGTACTTTTAAATATTACAATCACGTTTTTATATTTTTAATATATGAGTTATAAAAATACCCACAAGCGACAAAACGACTTTTACTGTTTTTTAAACACGAAGATATTTTGTTTTATTTCTTATTCTTTAGTATTTTAATAAAGTACTAGAAGTAAATATGCCCAACATTTTGTAAGCTGCTGCGTGACAACGTCTAAACAATAAAATACAAAAGCTGGAATCGGGCTTTAGGAAAAACAGGTCGTCTCAATGACAAAGGTTTAGGACAATTGTTTTTAAAATACTTTTATTTTAACATTTCTGTAATAAAACAAATGTTCGCCTTTAAGATAAAAAAATACGTTCAAAAACACAACGACGCTACTTTAAGAAAGAAATGTTCAAAAATCCTCTATTTGTGAGAAAACAGGAAAATTTGCTAGGATAAAAACTGTATCATTATAAAATAAAATTCAATTTTTAAACTATAATTCACTTGCTATTAGGCAGTAAATAGTTAAAGTTAGTTTCCCGGCTACTGAGCTATAAAAACAACCATAAACAACGAAGTTATAACCATAGATGTAGGTATAAGTAGAACTGGCTTGTCGTAAACGCGCCCGCTGAATACCTTCTTGACCCAAAACGTGACACATTATATAGATACATGCTTCGGACTCGGCTCAGGAGGATCAAAGATCGTAGATATCCTACAGGGACACTGCGGATAAATTATTATCCTTTAAAAAGATCCGTTGAGAATTTTTCATCGATTCGCCATTATTTTAATATTAAGCATTTTGTTATTTTGCTAACCGAATAAAAAACAATAAAACTATAAGTACAGTATTTTTCGTGGTAATATGTACGTAAAATTCAATATTGATTGTATAAAAAGCTAAGGGGTAAGTCTTCACGCACCCCTATTGCAACAATTAAAAATAAAGTCATCGTCGTAGTGACCCAGTTTTAACTTAAGCTGGTGTGAGTTTACTTCTGGGTTTCTTAGTGAATGAGTCGATCGGTAGCCCATACAATTCCCATCCTTTTCATTCTTCGTTCTTTTCATTCTTTAAATATCTCCGACGCAAACTTTGCTGAGATATTGACTATTATATCAACTGTTTGTAAAGGTTTATTGGTTTGAAAGGATAAAACCTGTACTACATTGTTTTTAAATAGATAAAAGAAATTACCAGAGCAATTTATTACTAATACATTACTAATATTATAAATGCGAAAGTTTAGATAAATGGATGGTTGGGCGAATGTTTGTTAGAGTTTGTAACCTAAACTGCTAAACGGATTTCTTTGAAATTTGGCATAGATGTAAAGGATAGTCTAAAATATCACATATAGCGAAAGCTAGTTTGAACACAAATATAAAATAACAATAGTTACTATTCAGATAAAAACGTCGTATAAAATACATGGGCCATTGTTATGGACGGTTACGTAATCCTCCGGAGAGATTTATCTATAACAAGAACATCAAAAAGTCGTCCGCACGCGTCGTATTTTTCAAAGGAAACTCTAAACCGTGTTACCACAAACGCTTAGATTGATTTTGCTACCGTTGGAGCAGAAACTTATTTTATTTGTTCAAATAAAGGAAAGACTAGAATACGGAGAGAAATAACATTGAAATGGTGAAAAAAATCCTCTAGAGACATCGAAAATAAATCCGAGAACAAGATTTTCTTGTTCAGATCTCGAGTGATTTATCGGTGAAATACAATTTTATTTTCATTCACTAAAACATATATTTGCAAGGAGTTAGTGATAGATTGTAAAATAGTTTTCAGACGATAGAAAGGGTAAGAGATGTTCTATTTTTGAATGTGAGAGATGTTGTATTTTTTGGAGGCGACTCTACATCACACCTCTGAATGTCATAATTTAAAACTTAAACAAAACACGTTCTACAGATAGATATAATTTTTCAAATTGTTATTTAGGTTTTACAATCACATGCTAGCTAATTTCAGCATTAAACTTAGTTTACGTCTAACGACGCTTACTTGTCTTCTGGATTTGCGCCAAGTTTCTTAGTTTATTTCGTTACGTAAGATTCTATTGAAAATCTCTGAATTGTTTAATCAATAAAAACACTGTGATACACGCACATACATTATATAAACCATACACAGAAATATCGTTCATATAGGACTTTTAAAAAGCAAAACGTGGACCTTTGAATACATTTTAATAATGCAAAGTTTGCGTGTTAAAGTTGCTATTCATCATTTCACAGGCGTTCATTAAAAAAGAATTGCCACCGTCCTGTTTCGAGCCTGAAGCCACGAAATTGAAAATGCGTAGACTCGAGGGAGTTCGATTCATTAGTATTCAGAAAATGAAAGCGACTTCTGAACGTTCTTATTTATAAAAGAAATACTTCTTTATAAATAGTTTCATGATGGTACATCGTTTATTTATTCTAGTCACCTAATTATAGTTTGTAATAACGAATTTAGAATATTTAAATTAATTGAATTGATGAATGGAGCTAGTAAATCGTAATTTTAAAAAATAAAATTACCATTGAATATCATTTCTAATACCAAAATCAAGGTTTATGTTAATTTTTTGCAAAATGATGAACTAAAAATCTCTATAATTGATTACTTTGCGCTTTTAAAATTAAATATATTAAAAAGGCTTACACTTCAAAAGATACATATAAGTGTTATAATAACCGGATCCATCCCCGCCCTACATCGGGGTCCGTATTTGAACTTAACCCCGCTGCCACAATACGACTGATTTGTCCTCGTTTTATTTCTCCCGGCACATATTTAATGAATGAACTTCTACTTTAATATTAGTAAATGTTCCTTTGATAGGATTTTCTTAAGATAATAATGATTTTTTTACTTACAGTTATTAGGGCGAGCTGGGGAGGTTCGTAATGTTTCGCGGAGCACTGGTACGCGTTAACCAACACGAAAATGAGTGAAATGGGCTCCCTTACGAGATACTGATGTGAAAATCGGCGGGACAGCGCAAGCCACTGGATTATTGATTTTGGGCGGAGACATATCCGCCGATCGCAGCGCCCTCTTTTCATACGGACATTTGCAATAAAGGTTGAACAACATTTTCACTAGATGGCGCTATTTCAAAATACTGGAGGGGAGAAATGCATTCCTTTCCTAAAATCGTTTGTAAATTGGCATTTCTTGTCAGCTGGGACATTAACATCAGAAGTTAATTTAAATTATGTTATTTAATTTTTTTAACGACTATGGCTCTATAGAACAGAATCTCAAATCTTAAATAATAATGTGGTATAGTTAGATTATCGAAAACTTACTAAAAAGAAAACTCAATTATACACACTTCCTATTTAGGTTACGCGTTGAAATCTTTTCTATGTCTTTTGGACAAAGTAAGATTGTTTAAGAAAAATGTCCAGTTTAATATCCATTAGAATTTACGGCTTTAAAGTGACTTGTTTGTAATTCTTAGAATATTTATAACAAGTCAAACAGGCTGTGATAAAAAAGTGCAAAAGTCCAGACTAGTTCGAACGAAACGGACAAAAAACAAGTTAAAGTTTTGGAAGGATCATCGGGTGCCATACCTGGCTGGTTCAGTGTGTTAGTGAATACGAGTGTAGGTCGTATGTGTGAGTGTGTTGTAATTGCGAGCCACGCCACCAACGCAATATTGCATAGAACACAACTTCACACTAGAGTTTGGCAAGACATTGATCTCGATATATGAGATTATTAAATTAACATAACAATGCAATTTCAATTAACATAATGTAAATTTTAAATTACAGAATAAATCTCTTATCTAAAGGTGTCAAAAAATTAATATTTGTTTGTCTTTAAACGTGTTTTGTCACGATAACAAACCGATAGTATAAATTGACTTTGTTTTGTATAAATTGCTAAATATAGATTGATATTTTTATTGCCTTTCAACTATCAATGTTTTATAACTATATGATTACTAGCTTTCGCCCGCGACTCCGTCCGCGTGGATTAAAAAAAAGTAAGTAGCTGTGTTCTTCCTGACTATCCTTTATATTTATACTAAGTTTTATCGAAATTCGTTCAGCCGTTCTGGCTACAAAACTAACAAACATCCATCCATCGAAACTTTCGCGTTTATAATATTAGTATGAAGTATGATTTAAAACATACAGAATGTCTCGAACTTTATTAGTAAAAAAATCAAGTATTTTTTGCTGACATCCATCCTCATTCACTCCAATAAAATTCTTATTGGATTAAGATAAAATGTAAAAAATATTAAAGTGTAATAATTCGTATATTGTGTAATTATTTACAGGTTTTGATTTCGTTCTAGACGTATATGGTCAGTACAAACAAAATATCTTTAGTAAACATTAAGACAATAAGGTGCGGGTGTGGACGCATCCGTTCACAGAAAGCAAAGTAATGCTAGTTTCACACGAAGGTAGAACAGTCCGCTAGAGCAGTTGATATTGGAGTCATTACTGTAGTATATTCGAGCATGATACTGTTCAGACTCACTGTTCTACCCTGGTGTGTTGTTGCCTTAGCTCTTGTAAGTTAGGCCGGTTACTTCTGCGGCCTGTCAGTGTGACTCGATCCCTCGCGCCGAACGGCCGCCATGTTGCGCTAACGACTGACAACTAAACAAACAAACCGTGCCTTAATATTGTGATCAGTGTAACGTTCAATTGGACAACATGTGGCCGTTGTGTTATTTAATTGGCGCCTTGGCGTTAGCAGCAGCTCAGGTGATTATGCATTACATATGCAACTGATAAATGATGATCTCAGCGCTTACTTAGAAGCGCTACCTTCTATGATTTAAGGTTTATTTTAGACAACTGTACTCTTATAAGATTATATCCAATAAGAAATGTGTTCAAATTAATTTAATTATTTTTGTTTTTGCCTTGGTTAAGAGACAATAAATGACGTCATAGATAAGTTAATAATCAAAACAATTAAACCTCAATAAAAAGTCAATTGTCAGCAATTATTGTTAATCGATTTCTTTTAAAAGGAAGATACAAATGAATGACAAAACTTGTCATGTAAGTGAAAGCATTCAGCGGTGCATAAAGCATAACTGATAAGTTATTTATCGATAAAAATAATGTATTAATTAAGTTTGTTTTGTAACTTAAGAGTTAAATACACTACGGTTACGCGCGTCGACGTAATACTTGTAACCCAGTTAGCATCCGTAACAGATCATACAACACTGGCCGACTCTCCGCATGGGAAAACGTTAACACTATATTACATAAACGTAAACTCTATAAATCAATTACCTAGTATTATAAAACTTTATTACTAACTTTAAAATTACGCATACTAACACATCTGTAAACTTTTGTACGACACGGTAAATATAACTTTAAAAAACCTTGGACACTAGTTATAAACAGAATGTACTCATGTACACAGACTATGTAAATTCTTTAGACCTTACTTGATCAGCTGTTGTTTAAATATTCAACATTTTCAACATAGAATATTACGTTAAGATATAGAATGCAAAGAATGGATATTCAAGATTTTATTCATTATTTCTCATCCGAATCGAGTTTAAGACAATGAATAACAGGTTATAAATATTAATATAGCGTGGGTCGGTTGCATTATAGTCTGTGCGGAGTGTACTCAGTATGGCCTACCTATACCTTAAAAGGAGGAGGTGTAGGACAACATTTAAGACAGTGTGACATGCCGGCAAGGCTACTGGCGCCTACGCTTTCAATTCTAAACTTATCCGCCAAATATATATTTCCTATTAATGTTCCTTACATTCAAGTGACCATTACAAACTTGAAGTATTACTTTACCGGATATCGCACTCACTTAGTTTGTTTAACGCATTTTAAACAAACTCAGGGTCATTTGACAACTTGAATATATGACGCCCTGAATTTTTTATATGATTTTTGTACGTATTTTGTACGATAACTACATTGATTAAAATTTTAATTATTCCAAGAAATACCAAAGAAACTCGATAATGATGAATATTAAACATCTTCATTACGATTTATTTACTAGTGATATAGGTAACAGCTAAGTAATCGTTTACTTAGACCACCATAAGTACAATATAGTAGGGAGTAATATTATCTATAGTCAATTTAAGGATTTTTATTTTACTATCACTTATTGCCAGTTTCATTCAGTGCGTGACATTGTCGTGGTTTCCGTATTATTGCCAATATTTTGCAATTCAATATCACGCATGTTAAACATTGCAAACATTCATACAAGTCGATGAATTTATCAGAATTCAACATAGTTTACCGTCACTCTTTGCCCAATAAAAATTATCCTTGTATTCACATCAATCAGATTTACGTGATTGTCATATTGATACAAATAACAACTATAACGTGAAGTTGGTAGTTAACCCACTCAGAAGTCGTGACACATAAAAGTTATCACAAAGTTTATGATGGTTTTTATTATATCTAGCGTATATGTAAAACGTAGATAGAAGACAGGCGTAAAGTGGAAGCGATGTTGTATTTCGTCTCGTTAGTGTGCGTGCCTGAAGCCTAACTTAATGCACTTTTCCCATCACATCCTTTTCATACAACCACCGATGGGTGAAGTGGATTTGACAAAGGAAAAGGGAGTGGAACATTCTCTTGGTGTGCTCTCCTCTGTCAATTAAAGGTAGGCAACGCGTCTGCAATTGCCGATGTCTCTGGGCAGCGGTCGCTTCGCTAATTCGGAGAATTGAGGAATCCGCTTGCTCGTTTGCCACATGATATTAAAAATAAATGATTAACAAAAAAACACACAGATAGAGGACTCTGGTTTTGATACCTTAAAATAAGTAAAGTACAACGATATGAACAAGTGTGTTTCGAGACAGGCTGTACACACAAATGAGACCCGTTGTATTGGAGTTATGCAGTGCAAGTGCTAACGACAATATCATTCATGGAAACAAGTGTGACTCAAAACGTATTGACTCACTATATATGCATACTATGTCCTATCTCAATGATTCACCTTAATTTAATATTAAACTGCGTGAACCGTACGTAAAGTGAATGCGGAACAAAATCAATATTCATCAAACGTAGATGGTGTAAATTAAAATTCATTTTTAGACATATATCCTAGACTAGCTGTTCCCATACGGCTACGCCTGCATGAATTTCCATAACAATGAATAAAAATGTATGCGCCAATCACTAAGCTGGAGCTGTGCACAATACTTTCTCCCGTAGAATCTGTTATGTTATTTCTTACATTTGGATGGATCATGTTTGTCTATAGATTTCCATGGTACATATACATGGTGTCCGGAAAAGACGTGTGCAATGGACTACCATTCCTTAGTCAAAAATATGACGATTTGACCCAACTTATCTATATCCAAAGTTGCGTAGTTTAGTCACTAGAGGGCGCTGAAACTTGCTGATTATTTCACATTTATTCAATTCTTGAAAGTCCTTAAACAAAATTTTATTCATATTGAAAAAATGGTTTTTGTTTCTTAAACTACGCATTTTTGTGAAACAAGCCATTGTTATCATTAACACAGATGATACAAAAACGTTCAGTTCAATAAGAAATATTTTTAATTCCTATTTAAAATGAAAGACGAAAACAATTCTGACTACTAACTACAAGAAACTATTTAATCTGCTTAGTCACTATTCATCAATTAGATATTGACTTGCAATTTGTACCATATTAATTTCTACGCAGTATCGAAACGATAAAAAGTTTTGTTATTAAAAAAACAAGATAACATCTTTGAATAACATCTTTTAAATGGCAATAGATATAATAATACTAGATAACTTGCAATGCCAAAAACAAAACATTGACAAAAGTTAAAACATCAAAAGTTCTCTGTCGTCTACTGAATGTCCTGCAAACATGACAGTTTTCACTATTTATAAAGTAACTAGCTTACGCCCGCGACTCCTGCTGCGTGAAGTAAAAAAAAAGTAGCCTATGTGTTCTTCCAGACTATGATCTACATCTATGCCGAATTTTATCGAGATCCGTTCATCCGTTTAGGCTACAAACTCTATCAAACATCCATCCATCTAAACTTTCGCATTTATAATATTAGTAAGATATAGCAAACGAAAATTAATAGATTTATTTTAACGCAATGTTTTCAATACGGGATACGGGAAACAAGTCGTTCTCAAACAATCAATTACAACACTAATAAGCACCTCTCTATCGTTTCTTCCTTAACAATATTGATGTGGTAAAGACAAAAAAATGCTTATTAACATACCTGAATTATTAAGTTAACGGATATAAACAATTTTTGTGTGGCAACAATGAAAACGCTATTCAAAATTTATTCCCTCTTCCTGCATCAGTATACTTTACATACTTAACACAGTTTTTTTCTATTTTTCCTACCACAAAATTAATGTTGCATAAACTTATAATAATGCCTTACTTCGATTCAAGGAAAGTGATAGTAAATTTTGAATTTAAAAATATCTTATACTTAATAGAGAAGTCAAAGCAAAAACAGCCTACCGGTTTTAGCCTAAACCACTAAACCGTTTTTAAACGGTTACCATTCGCCACGTATTGTTCTCCGGAGTGTAATAGGGTTTAAATTACACCTTTTTTTATTTTTTTCCATATCTATTTTTAAACAATTATTTCTACATTGGTAAAAGCAATCGTCTAGTTATGGTAGCGAGCGACATGCGACAAGCTTGTCGTCCGCATGACATCACATTACACGCTAACAAATGGAACAAAGCACATCATTGTAGACATGTAACGTGCGACGAATAACTATAGGACGTTCAAGGAGAACCGAGTTGCACTCTTGTTTAAATCACCAATTGTTATCCAGTATTTAAAATGTTTATATTTAAGTTGCAAGTAGCTAACTATGTTATTACTGACGCCAATATAAGTACCTCTCAATGCTTACTTCCTTTGAAGACTATCGAGCCTCTTTACATGATCACACAATGTTATGTTAATAAAATTTTGTTAAAGTAGAAGATACTGCATTGATCATCAGCATCATCTCCCTGCCCTTTATGTCCTTCAAATCAATATATCGTTCATCAAATATTGGTCACTATTGTCTCAATCGTGTCAACTTTAATTCGATCCTTAAAAAAACAGTAATTTTCATCTATTGTTGCTATATTCTCTTGTCGGTCCTTACAACAGTAATGTATCGAATAAGTTTGCGTGTTTGCCGTCTATCGGCTGCGGTGCGGCGCGTGCGACCTCCGCTCTAACAAGGTCACGTCTTCCTCGGTCGTCCGGCCTTTATACTTTACCTGTTGCTCCTTCAGTAATCATGATTCTTCATTACTGTATTGCGTTTTGGTAATCAAACTGCTGTCTAAGAGATTCACATTGGACTATCAATATTAATAGTTATATCATGAACTCTACTAAGGCTTCAGGTCAGACTGTAAATAGATTTCTGTCCACTGTAAAAAAAATTACAACTGGGTAAAAGATATGGATAAGTAGTGTGTAGCCGAAAAAGTGTTGTACTGAAACATAGTAATCTATGTAATAAGCGAGTTGATTAGGTTATATAATTTTCCACTGTAAGTCATTCATAATTCATCCTCGATCCGAGCCGCTCTGATTGTTTCGGCCGCGGGCCATCATGATGTATATCACTGCGGAAATGGCCGTTGCAACGCCAGCGCCACCTTCCGCCGTAACGCCTTAACACAATCAGATAACACCAGCTTTTGCAATGGTCAAGTTTCACACAAGGACATACGTTATCATTATTACACATCTCTAAGAGCACTTACAAGTCCCATATAAACAATTCTATTTAATAACAAGGTAGATTCAGTGATACCATAATGAAACATGCTTTATAATAAGTCAGATTCCATTAACCTAGAATAAACTTCCAGCTTAATAATTAAATACTAAACCAGATCTATACAACGTGGGTTTAGAACTCGAAGCCAAGGCAAAATGTAATTAACGTTTGTAAGCAAATAAAATAGTAGGCCACACAAATAAAAATCTGTCTTTAAATTTAATATGTAGAGAAACGTGCCTTGTTACACCGTTTCCGAAAAATTTGGAGACAATAATTTAAGACTTGCGTCATACCATATCTAAACTGTTTACGATCGTAGATGTTACGTGCTACAGCCGTGTCTGTGACACATTGTTTTTCTCCGTTGTTGAGAGCGAAACAAAAAGCCATGCGAATCGTCTCACGTGTGATAACGCCTGACACTTTTCAATTTTCCGCACTAAAATAAATAGACAATCAATTTTACGAACATCCCACAATTGTTTGTCTACATTACAAGGACATTTTTATATGCAGACCTCGACAACGCCCATACAAACATTGTTTTGTGAAAGCACGAAATTAGTCATGAAGTAATATTAAACATTTTCAGCGTCAAAACTCAATGAACGTAGTTTTAGCGAAATCCTTAATGTAACCACCTCTGGTGGTCTGGTTAAATCCAGGTAGAATTAAAAAAACATTGAGTGTAAATTTCTTGTTTGTACTTTTTGCGGAATTACTAAATACTGTTTCTTTTATAAGATAACAAATCAGAACAACTTATTTAGAGTAAATGTGACGTTATTATTCCGCGGATATCAACGGTATAATAAGCTTGGAATGTAGCACATTAATTTATCTGACGACGTAAATTCATGTAGAGTAAATAAGTTAAGGAACTAGTTCTTCGAATACCTTAAACTATTTCAATACGACAATCGCCAACTTGCTTTATGTTTTTATTTTTTTAACATTCCAATGCTCTACCATAAATACAGTGGCATTTAATGTTAAAATACTTTATATTTTTTTTATCAGGCTCATTTCTGAGACACTGCCAACTATTGGCTATAAATAAACTTTGAATAATTTCATCTGTGAATTCCGCAAATACAAATTAAAAAACGTTACTCAGAAAATCCCTAAATAGCAAACATTCACCAAAATCAAATAGGAAATGCAAAGAGCTTTCATCATCATCATCATCCTCTTTATCCTACTCCAGTAGGTTTTTGTCCTTCACATCACTCTATCATACGTCATCTCAGTCATCATCGGAAATGCAAAGAGCTTTATTATTTGTAAAAATTGACCACACGGAGAACGAACTTCAAAGTATCATTAAATGAAAAAAAAACCGACTTTAGAGTATTAAGATAATGCCGCTTCGGGAATTCCACGAAAGACTTCTAGCCGAATATCGCTTCGGCTTCATACGTGGAAAAAAATCAATATCCTTTTTTTGTTTAGTAGCGAAGTATGTCAAAACAATGAAGTATAAAGTATGCCAACAGTTACGTGTAATAATACGTTTTCAAAAATCGTGAATAAAGTGATAGCTATTAGAGAATTTAATAGCAAAATGATTGCATCAAAACACATGTACGATACGCGTATTCTATCACCGTCGGGAACTCAAGTAAGATGTCATTAGATACGCCGATTACCAACAGCAATCATTCGACACTTCCTATTGCAGACATCCAAGTGTCCCTAACAATACATCACGGCTTCCGTGGGAAATTGCACACACTATTCAAACAACATTAGTGATTTAAGTGTAAAATTATGGTACAAACACAATTTGTTTTAATTCACACTATTCCAAAGGCTACTAACGACTTTAATATTGAATTTTAAATATTATTTTACAGTTAATCTCTACGATGGGGTTAAATACATAAACCAGTAAATAACTTATTTTCATTTTGCGTCTAAGCAAAATTAAGTGTTAGTTGCTTATAAACATAATTTATGAAAGAATGCTTTGATGTGCCAATTAAAATATTCACAACCATCTATTATCTCATAACAAACGAAACAAAGTTAATGACTCAAGTTTCTTATTTGGTATTGGCTTCAACCGCCTGTCGTAAGTCATACGGCGAGGCGTGACGTAGGCGAATCGAAGCCGACCGGTTGCCAGATTACATCAAACACGACATATATACTTCGGTGAACTCATATTTGCACTTACATAACGCTAGGCCGTGTAAGGCAAATATAGTTCTGCAGATTGGGAAACAATTACGTAAAAATAACGGTACCGTTTTCAACCGTCAATATATATATCATTAGATATATTGTGAATACTCTTTATATGCTATTTTTAAATGTACCATTTTCGAGTTTATTATTATTTATTTTTATTTAGGTTACAATTAACTATTTGCAAAACAAATTACTCTTATTCTTTTTTGATTATAACAATATAAGGACGTTGTTTTTGCATTCAAAAGAGTTGATTTAATAAAAAAGTTATTCACATAATTGTTTAAAACATAACTATGATATCATACTTAAGACATACGAAATAATACAACAAACTACGATTGTAGAATGTACGCCGAAATATTACAAATTGGAGCAAACGGTCCCAATATTCGGTACCGCTTTGCAAGCTCACGTTCGAAAACTTGAATTTAATCGGAAATCGTACAAACTTTTAGAACTGGCAAGTCAACAAGAAATAGACAGTTATGTTGGTATTTCTACAGTCATTGAGATTTCGAATTTCGAACGTACGTGAAAATTAAAATCACAGTTAATCAAACAACGGTGATATAGCATGTTATACGCCTGTTGCACAATCTCCGTGTAATACGATTGCATTGCAAGGTTCTACAATAAAATGATACAGGTATTAGATAAACGGATGTCGAGTCGAGATACGCCGTGTTATTGAACAATAACTGACTTAATGAAAGATGATACTTGCAGTAACACATCTACATCTAAAAGGTGTTTTATCTGCTTTTTACTTTAAAAGATATTTCTTGACGTCATATAAGTTTCATATAGATTTTATGAATAATGTTTTGTAATAATAGCCGGGGCAGCTACTCAACTAGTTGATATATTTAAACATAAACTAAATTGTGGCCCAAATCTAAATAATTACATTGCGATGGCGATCTCGATTACAAAATATAAGTCGGTGGCCTTCGGAGCCAGGCTGGGGCCTATTGTTAAGTCGACAGCTTTTATATCTGATTATTAATTAGTGCCGTTTAATTTATAGTATCAAAGAATAGTGTTGACTTAAAAGATTTTAAAATAATAATTTCATATTTTGTCGAAATATTTAATGTATTTTCTAATTTCAATTGATCTTAATCCTTGCATTTAATTTAAATTAATGAAAGAATGCTCAGTGTAGAAGATTATTATAGTTTAATATACTTTTATTATGCACACATAATAAAAACTAAAAATGTATATGGATAATCTAGGATTGTTAATAGGGTTGCAATCATAAATTAAATATAACCATCGTAGTGCAATATTAGAAATATTTTCCTTGACAAAGCTGAAGTGAGCAAGAAACAGGCGAGTGATCTAAGTGACCCGCGCCCCGTCCGTTGACCTCAGCCCTGCGCGCCTGCCTCCCAATAGATTGTACCTCATAGTACTACAAAAGCTTGCCCTTTACCTTTTCAATACGTTACAATACTAACGTCCAAAGAAAATCAATACAAATATGAAGATAAGAGGTTAAGTAACATTAGTCTTAAATTCCAGGGCTAAAACTTATTATTCTATCAGTTAAATATAACAACGGCGACTGTTTGTTTGCAGTGCCCTCACATTAGTAGCAAAATCTATTATTATCCTATTCAATCTTCTAGAAAAAACTAAGATAAAATGCTTTTGTAAGTGTTTCTGGAGTGGTAAGTCAACATTCTGTTACAGCTAGTTCTACATATTGGCTTAGGTTAACGACCGCTTTTATTTCCGCTAAAATTTCCCATAAATAGGAAATGCGTGAGCGAATAATGAAGATTTAACGCGAGCAGTAAAAGCCAGCGGCACGACACGACATAAAAGCTATTTTCTTGTCGTACGAAAACTAATAAATATTGCGTTAACATATTTGCTAATAAATATCAAAATTATATAGAGAAAATATGCGTATGTTTCAACCCATTTCAAGATAATTACACAATTTTAGTGGTATTTTATTAAAAATCATCAAACCATAACTTGTAGGTTAAGGTTGAAATAATGAATATTTTAAACCCAAGAACAATTTAGTTTTATTTTAAATTATTGTAGAAGTTAATTAACAGCAATTGCCTTGCATTATTTACTTTCTAAAATGAAAATTGTTTTAGGTAAGCCACTTTAAGTATGTACATGCATAATTACGAAGGTAATTAAATTATTCTAATAATTTCCCACTTGGATTAAAATCGTTATGTACATTTTATTGTGCAATATTTTTGCAAGCAACATTTAATTTAGCTATTGAGTATCTTCGTTAAGTTATAATTTACATTGTTATCTTAATTTATTCAAGGATATTGAGAGGGATCCAAGCTGAAATCAGAAGAAAAATAATGTATTTGTAATGAAATTATCTTATTTGATTTAGTATCTAACAATATTTTATGTTGTTACTTTTAGAACACGGAGAGCAGCGGCGAGTTCTCGCCGGCAGTGAAGGCGACATGTAAGACGGGCGTCATGTCCATCAACATCCAGTTCAACCAGCCCTTCAACGGCATAGCGCACGCCAGAGAGTTCAGGTATTACTTTATGCTTCTACAACAAAGGAATTGATTTCATTGATGTTGAACATGGAATGAAACAAATATTGTAATGTTTCACAACAAAACTGACTGAAAACATTAAGCTTCTAAATTATTGATTACATGTACATCGTAAATGTTTGTTTTCAGGACGCCGGCATGCATGGCGACGGGTAACGGCAGCGAGTCCTTAAACTTCGACATCAGCCTGATGGCGACGCCGGGATCGCCAGACTACTGCGGCGTTTTCTGGAACAACGTTAGTATACGACACAAAAAACCAGCACCAAACCCCTTAACTCACATCAATTTCACGTAAGGAGAGGAAGATGTGCACGTCGGGGGAGAGGATGTGAATTATAAATATGTTTTTGTTTAAAAGTTGTTATTATTAGGGGATCAGCTGACTCGTAGAAAGCCTTCTTGTGCTAAAAGACTTATTTGGTCTATTATTAAAATTCTCCACAAATGACAACTGGTTGTGTAACGCATGTTTCCAGCGTACGGACGAGCGGTCTCTGCCGCTGGCGGTGCGGGTTCACCGGACACTGGAGCTGGCTGACGACAAGTTCTACGTCATCACCTGCGGCAAGACCGGCTTCAAGAACTCCAGGTACACACTACCACTTCAATTAATAGAATACACTGTAGCAATTATGGCAAATGGCTATAAAAAATAAGAACCTTATCTACATACGAAGAAGATTGCAAGTTTAATAACTTGAAATGATTAGTCTTAACTCCTAATAGTAATAAGCTCTAGTAACAGGTTGTTATTTTGATTACAGAAATGAAACATCGACAGTATCACTACGTATGTTGGACGACAACGGACGCAAGGTGTTCAACGCTGCTTTCGGGTTGCATTACACGCTGAAAGCTGAAATCAGCAAATCTGATGGTAAATTATTGATTCATGACGTCATGCATTATTTATGACATAACGAATATTTCCATTGAACAGCTACGATTAGCAACACAATCATGTTAACTTCAGCTAAAACATTTTTTAATAAATGCGAGAGATTAATTTTTTTTTTAATCATATAAATTCTGGCTACCAGTAAAGGCATTTCGAGCACGAAATTGCGACGTCGCTGAAGATTAATGTTTGTACTTTACAGGACTCCACGGGATCAGAATGAAAAATTGTTTCGCGTTTAACATGCGGAACAATACCGTAGAGCTTTTGGACCAAAGAGGGTAAGTCCGATTGTGTTTTGTTTTAGTTTTTATTTTAATCTATTTAAAAAAAATTATCCATTGTGATGATATTACAACTTTTCTTTTAAAAACATTGATATACTTATTAGTTAGTCATGATTATAAGTGAATATTGAACCTACAACCTTTATAAGTCCATCCCAGATTTGGAATATCAATCTAGGTCTGCTTGTCCATACCAATATTATAAAGAGGAAAGATTAAGATTTTTGGATTTTTGTAGGTATTGTAATAACTCAAAAACTACTGCACCGATTTAAAATTTCTTGCACCATTAAAAAGCTATGTTATCACTGAGTAACAAATGCTAGATTTTTAATTTTTTTTTATTTCACGCGGGCAAAATCGCGAGCAACAGCTAGTACAATATAAAATTGTTTTACCTTACCATTCCAGTTGTCCCCTCAAACAGCAAGTATCAGTAAAGAACGATAACGGTATGGCTGAGCTGTCGATCTCCTCCATCTTCCGATTCCCGGGCTCCTCGCAAGTCAACTTCCAGTGTGACATTGGAGTATGCAAAGGTAAGACTATGACAATATTCAAATAACATAATAAGTATCAATTCACAAATGGTGAATTTATTTCGGTTTGTTTACTACTAATATTAAGCAGTACATTGTGTTGGTAACAAGATAACTGTTAGCCCACTAGAACGGTTACCAACATAACCTACCTTTGTATCTTTGTATAATTCTTAGAGCGTGCGCACACCTCAAACTAAACTATCGCATAAATATTTAGTCTCGCTTTCATCCCTATGAGCTTATATGAAGGTGCGCACACTACTCGATTTTTAGTTGTGCAACTAAACAGTTGAAGTGGCTGCAAAACAAACGACAATCGCAGTTGTGCGATAGTTTAGTCAAGTTATGAGAGTAGTAACACATTGGTATTGCAGGCAGCTGCGCGGTGGTCGACTGCACGAGTGACAGCGCGGAGCCGGGCGATGAGGAGGGCAGCTTCACTGCCTCCACCAGTGTCTTCGTACTCGACCCCAACGACAGCAACGGTACCTCATTAATGCCATACACATGGGTTTATAGTAAGAGTTACTTACTATAAACCCATGTGTGTTTCAGTCAGAATACTGCATTTGCTGGCTTTATTTGTATTACAAAATTCAAACTCTATGTTTAACTTGAGATTAGCTGCGAGCGTAGTCGCGGAAATCCGCATTGTTCCACTTCAGGTAAAATAACCTTGTTCTTTGCAACAAGACGAACTCCGCCTCTTCCTACAAATTACTAATTAGATAGCAATGAGTATGCTAACGAAGGGATGATAATAAAAATAAACTAGTCTTGTATCCCTTGTATCACTAACCGACTTTTTTAAGTACAGACTAATTTATAAAATGTTGAAACGATTGTAGCTCTTAAGATGGAATAACGCCAGTTTCCTTAGACTGTACCTGTACACGGGTGCCAGAGGATGCACAAATGGGTGTGCACTGTACCCACATAACGTTCCTGTAACAATAAAAATGAAGTTTGTGTGGTAGAAAAATTTATTGATAAACAAATGTGATATGTCGTCAGTGGCAGCGCTGGCGTGCGCGGACGGCAGTGTGCGGCCGCTGTGGCTGCTGTACCTCGCCATCGCGCTGGGCGTCATGTTCCTCGTCATGCTGCTCATCAACTGCTTCCTCTGCACCGCCATGACCTGCTCCTGCGCGAGGACTGATGTATGCACATTTGTAGTACTTCGTTTTGAGATAAACGAGCGATTGAACTGTATATAAAAGCAACCTGAAATACTTTTGCAGGTGATTGAGAAGGATCCATCGGTTGTGGAGGATTACGACCCGTATCGCAGCTGGCACGGGAGCCAGTACGGTAGCAGATACCCCACATCCACTATACACTCAACAAGGTAACGCTTAACGTTCTATCGATTTTTCAACAAATAAACAAAAAAAGTTTAAGCTCATCAATAAGAACCGAACTCAGATTGTTTGACTTCATTTAAATAACACTTTTTAAGAGGTGTAACATTAACATTTTTGTTGTATGTTCCAGGTCTGTGTCGGACAACAGCGACCACTACGCGATAGTGCAGTCTCGGCCGGGCAGCAGGCACTCCGGCATGCACAGGAGTAGACATTAAATTGTAAGACAATACAATTTGTTGGTTTCGTTTACTAACGTATATTACGTAAGAAACGGAATTACATAAAAATCATAATAATTTGTTTTTATTCCAGGTAACTTGAAAATTATTGGCGCGAATAAATCGGAGTAAAATGTTCCAAATCTGTATTTGTAAATACTAAGCTTTTTTATTTAGTTTATTGCAGACTTTATAATCTGAATCAGGAAATTGTTCAGACGTCTAAATTAAATGTAACATTTTTTTAAACAACTGTAATTAGCACCGATTTTTTGTATGAATGAATTTTATGTGTGCCATTTACTTCTCTTAAGTTATAATTTGTGTACGTTTTGTAACAAATTGTAAAACTGAAAAACGCAACGAATCCGTCCGAAATTATCTCAATGACTACCTACTTATTTTTAAGAATTCATATTTTTGTATTTAATAATGATAACTAAAATAATTAAAATAAGGGATAAATGTAATTTTAATAAAAGAAGTTGTACGGAACTGAGTGATACTAAACTAAATATTTTATTGTAAACGATCGACTTTTGTAGGAATGTAAGCAGATTTGATCGATGTATTTACTCTGTTTTTTCTGTAACAATTGGTACTTAATATACTGATATATTTTGATGTGTAATCTTGATAACAGATGGTAAAACAGAAATGCTAATGCGAGTAAAACTATCGTCAAACCTGCGACTAAAGTTTTTAGGTTACTTTTTGTTCCATTACTACTGTTGCAGTGAAACTTATACGTGGTTTACACTTTGCCATTACAGTTGATAGCGCTATGATTGGACCGTTAATTAACTGGCAGTGTGAATGATAGACTCCAATGAATGTAGTTTGCCGTCGCAACTGTACTGGCCAAGTGTGAACCGGGCATTATGACACAACTATCATCTGTACCATTATTTTTACGATAAAAATAAAAAATGTATTATACTTGTTTGTGGAAACAAAGCTGTAATTGTATTATTGCGCAGATTCCTTGAAGTTTTTAATAAAGAAAGTGCATTTGATATTTCTTTATATAGCCGATTCAATTACTTTAGAGTTCAAAATATATTTTTGTATATAACTTTATATAGCTTATAATAGTGTGCTCAAATATAGAACGATTTTATCTGCACTATACAATCTTATCAGTCATAGTTTATACATGTAGTTAATTATGTACTTAATTGTGTCAATTATAAAATATATAGCTAATTATTAGATAAGTACAACTTGTAACTAAACTGTAAATGAAAAGTTTGGTTTTAATAAAACCTATAACATCCAGTACATCTTTAATTTTTCCTTTAACATTAAAGCGAAACGAGCAAGTTGACCCAAACATGTTAGGGAAATCGAGAGGGCAGCACAGAGCCGCCCATTAAAAAAAAACAAGCAAGTCGCTCCGATATTCCTACGACCTGACGACTTCGGAAATCTAAATTTGTTAGTAAAATGCTTTTATTAACAAAGTGTAGCTTAATGGATCTTATTACATTTATATTTACGACAACACTAAAATACGTTGATAGTCCTCTAAATTAATAAAAAAACCTAGTAATAAATATAGCCATAACATACGTTATTAATTGATTTTGAACTTTTCTAATGGCAATATAATTTTGATTTCGGTCTAGTAGTTTTTGAATTTATAATCTATGCATATAATAAAATTGCAGTGTCTGTTTGTAATATCAAAAGAAAAATTCCAGATTTCAGGAAGATGATGTATTTGCGTTGTTGATAACGAAATTTACATTTAAGTTTTTTGTCTCCATCTATCAGCAAGCCGCGTTTATTCCGGGTAATCTCCGAAACGGCTGGTCCGATTTCGACCGAACTTTCACTGAAGGGTAGCTGACATAGACGGGCATATCATAAGTTACTTTTTTAACTTAATATTGCGTGGACGAAGTCGCGTGCAACAGTTAGGTAATAAGTAAATGTACAAGGTAAAAAATAATATAATGTGTCATATGGTATTTTATTACCGTAAATAATTTTAAAGGAAATTGAAATAAAACAATGCACATAAATTCCATTTATTCAAAACTTTTAACATTATGAAAATTTATTAAATAGATGTATTGGTTTGTGACGAAATTACAATGATGGTCGTAGGTCAATTAAAGATGGATTTACTACCAAAGACGTTTCATAGTTACAAATAGCCCCTTAGCGAAGAAATAGCACAAAAAACATACACTAAGCGATATTTTTAAGTTACAATTAAAACCGTGAGTGCAGTTAGTTTCCAATCCGAAAACTTCAGAAGCATTTACAGACATATTTTACTTTTGAATTTCAAATAAAATGTCGGTAAATGCTTTGATTATTAATTAAAAAAGTATTAAAAAAATATATATAAAATTGTTCAACCATATTGATGTTATAATCTACGTAACATCATTGTAACTTTGTCAAACCTTGTCAAGATTAGAGAGTGAAGTTAAACATTTAACACAAACGTATATACAATTTAATTATGATTTTCAACTACAAACTATGTACAAGTAAATATTTTGATTATAAACAGCTCACTTGACATGAATTATTTGCCGTATGTTATAATACAAGAAAGAATTTCCTAAAAGATTATATGAGGAAAAAACACTTTGATTTGAATACATTTCCTGTTTGTCTCGTGTTATTAAGACTACAAATTCCCTCATTTAATTCAAAGTTTTTTTAACACTGACAGCATCAGAAAATTACTATTTTTATATAAAAAAAATAAGTTGATAATATAAATGTCATATAAAGTGTTCAATGTTATATAGATTCTGAACACTGACCTCTAAAAATGGATAGGCTATAAAAGTATGGTATTTTGATTTTTGTCATTTTGGCGCCGATGGTTGAAGTTTTCGAACTAATAATAGTGATATATTTAAACATCAAAAGGCGAGTTTATATCATAACAAAGCAAAACCTGTTATTTCTAAACAATCACCTATCTATTATTTATATCTATGATTTTGAATATCGCCATCGCGATGAGCTCAGCTTTCGGAAACTTCAAAACAATGACATCATGTTTAAACATATCAAAAATATTTTTAGTTTACATAACAAACGATCAGATATTTTAGGTAGACGAAACATACTACGAATATTTAATAATGAAAAGAGCAATTACATTATTCCTTTTATATGTACTTTAATGTCAATGTCGATTGTTTTAATTCGATAAAGTATAAATAAAAAGGTAACGTGCTTGGACTAGACAATTTTATTTATATTCTGTATACATTAATCATTAAAAAAAAATCAACAATTGGAAAGACATTATGGCACTCGAATTTCTGCGCGATTTCGATATACAATACAATTTTGATAATAAAATTCAAAGTTTTCGAACATGAAGGAAAAAATGACTAAAATGTCGAACGACATAAGCGAATGCATTACTTAACTAGATACAACATCCGGATTCACATGACTCGAATTTCGCTAAGTTTACATTGATAATTTGATACTTATCTCTATAAGAATAAGGTCTATATTGCGGTGTTCAGTGTTTGTGCGTGTCTCCAGCTTGCAGGAGAGTGTCGGTGACCTTTTGGTAGAGTGATCTCTTGTAGATACGCGGCTGGTAGCGGATGTACGGCGGCTCGAAGAACAGAGCACCGTCATCATAACGTATAGGCTGGAATCAACGATTTTAATATTAAAACCGAGTTATTTGTAGCAAAAAAAACTGTTTTTTTGTAGACCTATTTTTTATCTATACTTGTTTTGTGTGTATTGAAATAACTCAATAACTACTGACGAAGTCGCGTGACACAGCTACATCTATATATATAAAAGAAAGTTGTGTTAGTTACACTATTTATAACTCAAGAACGGCTTTACCGATATGGCTGAA
>JAOCNA010000029.1:4172004-4196552 GCA_026546675.1 Papilio helenus | reverse complement strand
ACGCGTCACACTGTACATACGCGTCACTCAGGACACACTTCACACTAAACACCCTCGTCGCACTGAACACACGCGACACACTGAACACACACTTCACACTAAACACCCTCGTCGCACTGAACACACGCGACGCACTGAACAGGCGTCATACTGAACACACGCGTCACACTGAACACACACGTCACTCGGGACACACTAAACACTCGTCGCACTGAAGACACGCATCTCTGGGTATTTAATCGTCGCGTTTGTCGCGAATTAGGATATCGGGTAAATGTTTATGTACTCCGGTCATCGCAGCGGGTTTATCTTATTTCGTTTAGGTAATAAAATTACATACATGTGTCAGAAACTTGAATTAATGTAGTTTTGATGTGGATCTTATATTTTGGATATTGCAGCGGGCCATGCTGTGATGACATGAGTACATTGAGATCTGAGTTGCATAATTTTCATATTTTTTAATCATTAGTCATAATTTACAGAAACCATTTATAATAATACCTTGAAACGGGTTATGTTTCAACATTTAGAACTATTGTACCATTCTGCTGGATTATTTATAAAAAGACATTGTCTTCTCTATTACTAGTTATTTTAAACTGAAACTTATATCAACGGAACAGGTGATGGGACATAGTGACATCCTGCTGATGAAACAAAAAAATCTAGGAAATGACTGGTTATTGGTAACTTAAAGGATTTAGAGAGAAACTATGCGTTGTCGCATTATGGTGTCATAACAGAGGCCATAAAATAGATATATATATTGAGTGTTATAATTTATTTGTAGGCGGTGGAGGTTTGCCATAACGCGGAGAAGGAGCACATGGGACAGGGAGACGCGCCCGAACCTAACTAAAACATTAACCTAACCCAAAGGTAACTTTATCTTGTTTTTGTTATTTTTCTTCTCAATTTTTTTTTGTTTTTAGTTACTTTAAACAGCTGCTCGTTTGCTTTTATTTTGTTAAATGGTAAAGCATTTACATGCATCTACGTTTTTGATGCAAATGGTTATATTTTTTTTCTTTATATTTTAAAAAAGACATTTTAACTGACAACGTTGTAACATTTACTAACTGTTAACGTTATGTGGTAGAACGCTAACATCTACGTAAGTTTATATTAGCACGTAAAGTATCAAGTTGCATAATAAATAAATTTTGTAAACAGAAAGCAAACAATCTGTTGCTTGTAAGATTGTGTTGTTATCTGTAAGGTGACAAATACGTGCCTCAACATCTAAAGACTTCCCGACATTGAGACTGATTTTATATTAATTGAATTGTCACATCAAGTGTTCAATTAAATATAATATTGATAAGTGACATTGGACCTGCATTATAATGCCGCAACCTATTACGACAAATGTCTTTGAACACTGCTCGGTGCAATGTTCCAACATTATTATGGGATTTAAGCAAATGGCAGTGTTCAAAGACAGAAACTCTACCGTTTGAGGGTAGTACAATTTTTATCTTTTATAAGGATAGGACTTCAACATCCATTACTTGACAAGTGATAATTAGAAAATATATATTTAATGAGCTAACACGTTAAGTCACGTTTAATTGAAAAGTGAGATGACTTAGTAAATAATATGTTTAGTTTAGCATATGAAGTACTGAGTCGGCATTATTTATTTACACATAGTATATTTACAATTTACCAAATGCATTGTTTTATTCTAAGTTTGGTTTGGTCAATGAAATCTATTTGTAGGAACTGTGGGGCGGAGGAAGGCGACTGGTTCGTTTTATGTTGATCTCGATTTGATTGATTAAACCAATCCTGTTCAGACTTGTTTTTAGGAATTCTTGATGTATCTTTAGGCATTATTGAAAGAGTATGGAGGTCTTAAAATTTGTTCTGTTTGTTGTCTGTACCGCTACCACACAGAGCGGAAGGGAAGTGGTTTAGCTTAGCTAAGATTGTTATCGGAGATGTTATATAGTTGTAATGTGCTCCGCTTTGTGTGGTAGTCCTCGGTTCACTGAGATGTTTGTCACAATGTATACCTGGCTAAAGCATATTTTTGAAGTATTTTAGTAGGTATATATTTGGAGCGAAGCGTTATAGGTACGGTAGGAAGGCTGAAATTTTTGTATAGAAATTGCATTTATTGAATGTCGGTTGGTGCTTTTGAAAATTAGTCTGGGACTGCCCTGAAACGAGTCTGAAACTCATAGATTTAAGTCTAACGATAGACCTTTAATGAAGTGGAAGGAACATTCACGTACTGCCTTCTCCGCATCCTATAGGGTATTATTTCGATAGTGAAGTTAGATTTGTTAGTGATATATTTATACGCATTTTGGGAGATCCAGTGTTGTGAATGTTCTTCACTTTTTATGTATTTTTGTATATTTGTTATATTGTTATACTTAAATTTAGCTGGAATGACTAAGATGAATATTGTGAGACACAAGTCTCGGTCTGATACTCGATGGATGGTAAAGCTGTTGACAAGATCAGCATACAATACAGTTACATTCCATTTCGAATACGTTTTGCAAACGTTATCTAATGACAAACTAAGCCTTCGGCACCTGCGAACCATGGAACTATGAAGACTTTACAATTTGAACGCTTAAACCCTGGCTGGTACATAGACGAAATATGTTGCCACAATAACATACTTGTTAATAACATATTTGTTGCCACAATATAAGATTTTGATAATTGAAACACGATTACAACTTATCGAGCAAACATACATAACGACCGCCCAGTCGTTACAAGCACGGACCATAATACTTGTTAACGTACTTCTCTATACAATATTGCATGAAATAATCCTTAATTCTTAACATTAAAGTGTCCCTCGTAGTTTGTCTTGTAAATGTAACATTAATATGTAAAGGGGACTGTGGTAAGCTAATGTATATGATCCGTGTTTGAGGATGTTTGCCGAGGGATATAAAGGTAACGCATCTGGGCCGTCGCTCGCCGCCTCGGAGCTGTGGTGCGAGCGACGCGAGGCGCCACTCTATTGCTAACTTAGCTCACTGTCGCACGCGACAACATTTATATAAACAATTATATAATATTGCTTGCTTATTAATAAACAATATGTAGCGTCTAGAATTTTAACGTCAATATATTTTGATTTGTTTAAGAATTATGTGTAACAACAATTTAAACATGTTTAGAGGTTTTGGTAATATTACATGGGCGATAATATCGTATTAGTCGGAGGATGAGTGAAAGGCGCGGCGTGGACCGCACTCCTCTATATGGGAGTTAATGTTGAAATGCCTTTCATGACAATCAGCCGAATTTTGTGCTGCTTAATTTTAACTTTAACACATTTTAAAATGTTACGCATTAGTGGTGATTCCGAGAAGGATGTAGTTTTTATTTTTATTGTCTTAAACCCATTATTCGATATAGTTTTAGAGTATTCAACAGTATAATACCCTTTTTAATCCATTTTATAAACTTGTTTGCTGACGATGGTCACTCAATATTGTCAAAATAAAATATATTAGAATATTTCTCATGTAATACATAACATTTTTCGTAATTGAAGTAGCAAACATGGAACTGTGGCTTTTTGAAAACACTTATAACTTAAGTACATAAAACCTGCAATGTGAAATTAAAGTTTAAAAAAAAATGTTCGTCACTGTTTTAGTTTATGAACACAAAAAATATTGGATGAATTTTAAATTGTAAAGAGTTGTATTTGTCTTCAAATAAACGTTCCATCATTTCAATTGTCTTTTATTCAGTAAGATTAAGTCGCTTGTGTATCTCCGTGACCGATGTCCCCTCTATGTTGGCGACGTGGCCGATGATGATTTGCGCCGCGTCCTTTATGTTGTTATATTCGTGTAGGAAACGCACCTCGTGTGATTTACAACTGTCTTGGAGGAGTTTATCAATCTTTGCTTCAGTTTCAAGAAGATTCCTGTATTCAACCTGTTTATTTTTAGACATCTGAAATAAAGAGTAAAAATTTTAAGAGACTTATCTCAATCTGTTTATGCAGATGAAAGGAGGAGGCAGCCTGTTAATCAAACGGTAATCGAATTATCATCTCCTTGGCCTTGTACTTGACTTTTTATTCCAACGAGTATGCCTATCAATATTCGGTCTGGAAAAACTGACATCAATGTTATCTGTCGGTCTCCAGGAATTGTAGGCACCTTTTTATTTCGAAATAATTTATAATACAATTTTCAACTCGCCGGGAGGGGGGGGGGGCTGTGCTGGCTATGGTTTTTTGAAATCCTTAAGAACTATTGATAGTAAATTTAAATGTTTGCTACCTGGTTTAAAAAGGAATCAACAGATTGCATTCCAGGACTGAACAATTAAATGTTTTTTTGGGCTTACATAACTTACTTTAACGGTATCCAGATATCATTTCAAACTACTACTATAGGCCACTGGGAGGTTAATAGAGAGAAAAATGAAAACAAACTGCAGATTAAAACATTTATTATGAGATATCCATACCTACTGGGCCAGGATCACTGACACCCATAGCACAAGCTAACATACTATCTATGTGCCTACCCTCTTCTGCTTTAAACACAAATCCATTAGTCTTATCCACTAAATTTTTAACAGACCTCAAACTATCTTCATTGAATATATTCACCAGTTGGAATGATACTAAACTGTAATCTTCAATTATAGATATGAGAGCAGCATTCAGTTTTTTATATTTTGCAGTAAACCTACCACCATCCAAACTATCCAATAGATAATTCAAATCCAAAACATCTGTGTAGAAATCTATGCCAAATTCCAGTTTGTCAATATGTTTTTTCAATAAATCAACTTTTGTTAATAAATTAACATGTGGCAGAGCAATCTTTAACATGCCAGAAAGTGATAGCATCAATGCAGATATGAATTTACCAGCATCAGAACAATGATGTGAGTCAACAAGATGAACTACACATAATTGTAAATTTGCTCTTTCAATCACCTTGGAAAAAACATTGTTTAACACATCATGATGGCAATAGAGCTCCACTTGACCAGGTAAGTCAAAGATAAAGTTTGTCCCATGTTCACCTTTTATCTGATTTAATAACCAGTCAATGTTTTTTTCTAAATACTGCAAACAGTATAATAATGCTCCATTTGGACCAAGACTATAATGAGCCATAACTTCCTCGAGGACTATTAGTTGTCTGATGTCAATGTCAGCTTTGTAGGTCATAGTTTCGTTAGCTGGATCTAAATTAATAATAATGATTTTTCTTCCCAATTTCTTTAGCAATTGAGCCATTTTGTCACAATATGTTGTCTTTCCCGCACCTGGAGGTCCTATTACAAGTTGACCATATAACTTATTTACAGTTTTGAATGTATTAGTTCTTGCTACTTCCATTATCTTACTTTTATTCTTTCTTTAAATCCAAAATGATATCTTTGCAAGCTTTTACAGTTTCAATGTCATAAGATTTCAGATTTATGAATAGACAGAGTGGTTTTGTGATTTTGATGGCCTCAGCTAAGTATCTTGCTGCTACAAGTTGTTCTTCCCCTGTGGCACCAAAAATAACTTTTGTTGTATAAATGTCATCTGTACCGAGAGGACTATGAACTTGGTCTTTTTGTATCACTAGCATAGTTCCTATTTTTTGATATTGAGACACAATAAGTAAAGTCTTTTCAACATATTCAGCCAAAACAATTTCTGTGGCAACATTGTCAATATTTGCGGATATGGACTTAAAAAAGTATTGATCACCATCATTTTGTGTATGTTTAATGGTTAAATTTTTCATGCTATTTAATAAATCCATTGTTCAGTTTAATCTAAAATAGACAAATTGTCATTTTACATACTTATATGACACAGGAGAAATAGAGTTTAATAACTACAACTTTATTTAATACATAATTGCAGGCGGAGTCACTGTTACTTATGTAAAGTTGTCAAAAGATGCTCATGCTTCGGCTCACGGTAGAATGTTAAACGTTGACTCAATACAAGTACGTCATTAATTATTTGGCCCGGGCAGAGTATTTCTTTAAATCAAAAACTATTTTGCTTATCCGACTAATTTCGAGTATTGATTATTTGTCTCTAGCGTGATTCTTGTACAAAATGTTTTCTTACCTTTGATTGCCTTCCTAATAGCAAAAATGTTTTTTTCTTATGCAAATAATTTTAATTCGAGCCAGTTATTTGCATGGAATAAAATCGAATTGTAGGAGATATGGCACGGAGAATATATAAACCTCGCCTTGAGAATTAAATATTGCATAGACAATAGTTAGATGATAGACATTTTTATTTGCTTAATTTACTCGCCAGAACAGAAAATGATCATGGCACAGATGCAGCATAAAAATATTGTATCTGCTAATGTTGTTCTTTTATATCTCTTTGGTTCAAGCCATGGAAGTACTACTGGTTTAATACAAGGAGATTTTTGTATTTCCATTAATTTCAGATTTTTCTTGGTACATAATACAAGTTCACCAGTCTAATATCCCAAGAACATAAAAAAATATTGGCAAGCAGGTCAGCAGTGTGGCAGATATTTGGGCGGCACAGTTAGAAAATCAAATACATCTTATAAGATATATTTGATTTTTATAAAAAAGCAATTTTAAGACATTTGCCTAAAAGAGCTTTGGTCTTAAAGTATATTTTCTTATCTGTGACACATGAAAAAACCTAATGGCAACATCAATTTGAGTGTTGTGTTATCTTTGGTCTCTTTCATTGTCAAACTCTGACAAAATGGTACGGTTAATGCTAAATATTTATAAATCAATTTTCATCTAAAGATGTAATAAAGTATTATTAAAAATTAGGTTGGAATTAAACTCCAGCACTATACATTTATTGTACTAAACAAGTATTTGTGACAAAAGTGATGTGATATAACCTTTTCCCAATTTCAGACGAAGGGTACCTCAAGTTTTGGTAAGCGGCGTAATAAGACCCACACATTATGCAGAAGATGTGGTAGATCCTCGTATCACATTCAAAAATCAAAATGTGCACAGTGTGGTTATCCGGCTGCGAAACTCCGTTCTTGTAAGTATTACCACTTTACTAAGTTCAGTTAAGTGTGTGCTGTTCGAGTTCTATAGGTTATATTTGTTAGTAATATAAGTATTTGTTAATTTCCTCATATAATTTTCTGTCAAAACAAAATTTATGTGGCTATATTGTCAGATTGTAAAATACCTGATGAACTAAACAAAAGTATTTGTTTATAACAATTTCAAGTTGGTTAGTTTCAATATTAACAACAAAAGTAATTTCATAACTTTTTCAACCGTAGTTACGTTATTCTTTTTTTCTTGATAAGAACTCTTTAAAATAAACATCATCCAATGCCCATCATGATATTATCAACAACTGAAAATCATGTGTTTATAATTCTCGTATTAATATTACAAAAACATGTAATGTTTGTGTAATTTGTATTGAGATCCCAAACTGCCCGAAAGTTCAAATATCTAAAAATTACGTCTGGGCAAATTTCTAGATATTTCTAGTTTCTGTATTAATTAATATGTTAGTTAATTAATATGATCCTGAATAAATAGAATCTACAAGATATTGTTTTTGTATGAACACTATATGAAACTTTGAAATTCACTAAACTGTACTATTATTCCTACACTGATTGAGGATGCTTACTTAATGTTTGTGTTCTTGTAAAATGTAGGTAAAGCATTCCAAATATTGGTGATTCTCATGTGTACATAATATACACACAATTTACACCAGTATCTGACATGAACATCCTTACTTGTACATCATTTATAAGCCAAATATATAGGAAAATTTTCTTTTTTGCAATATATGATTTAGAATGTTTTCTTTGTATATTTCCAGACCACTGGTCAGTGAAGGCTAAGCGCAGGAAGACCACCGGCACCGGCCGCATGCGTCACCTTAAGATTGTCAGAAGGCGTTTCCGCAATGGTTTCAAGGAAGGCAAACCTACACCTAAAAAAGCTGTAGCCTCATCGTAGATTTATTGCCCAACATCAATAAAAACCTAAAATCTAATAATTTATTTTATTTTAGTTGTATACACCTATACTAATATTAAGACGGTAGTTTTATGTTAATGTTTATGCTTTGTGCATCAAACTACTAGCTTGATATGAAAGTTCTTTCACCATTAGAAAGTTATTCTAAGCTACGTTTGATAAATTACTGTGTGAGATGTTACTGATAAATTATTGTGAAACTAATTTTTGATGGCCCAGTAGATTTTATGTGAATCAAATACATACACTAAAACATTTCTCCACTTTATGATATTGGTATACATTTAAAAACATGATTTCTTCCTGTGTGAAGTTGGGCTGTTAGTAAATTTTGTAGTTATAAATATCTAACCATATAAGTGCTATAACATAAGAATAAAATTTCCAGAGATCAAGCAAACCGTAAAAAAGGATATTCGCATCAACTCTACATATAATAAAAATGTCCAGTTTCATCCTATTAATTTACAAACTTTTCCATACTTTGGAATGTTGTAACAGGCAAAGTTGATTGCATTAGGACATACTAGTTTCGTGCACCCAACTAGTTACTAAGGTTATGAGAAAGAAACATGTTGAGAATTATTTTCCAACTCCAGTTATATTTTTTGTTGGTATCAGTTTTATTTTATTAACTAATAGGCATTTTTTACATATAAGTATGAAGACGCTCCAAGTAGGTGCTTAATGTTGAAAAAGTAAAAAAGAAGTTGTGTTTATAAGTGTAATAGGTTTCGCCCGTGGCTCCGTCCGCGTGGTTTTAAACAAAAACTAGTGAGTAGCCTATGTGTTCAATCTGTAAATGCCTCTTCAAGGCAAACAGTGGCAAATGTGTTCTTCCAGACTATCCTCTACACCTATACGAAATTTCATCGAAATCCGTTCAGCCGTTAAGGCTACAAACTGTATCAAAAACATCCATCCAACTAAACTTTCGCATTTATAATATTAGTATGACTACGATTGATAAACCAGTCTCGGTTCTAACTCTTCCTTTCCTACTTACAAAAAGTTGGATTCGAACCCACTACCATTAAGTCGAAGCTATTTCCATGTTACCGCAGATCATCGCTGAACTCTGGAAAGTATGCCGTTGCCGCAACGTTTTGCTGACGTTCTCGGAAAGATGTTCCGTGGGTTCTATATCGTGCTCGCTCACTCACTCGCTATGCGGGCTTCGTCATCGTAAATTCGTAATTTATCAGTCTTTTGCTGACTTCCAGTTGGTGTGGTGGTGCCTGTTGGTTCGCGCGTTTCGTAATGCTTTACCTTCACACTCATAATCTTATCCAACATCGCCATTGAGCGATAAGTTATCTTATACTGTGACACAATGATAAATAAATTTACAGCACTTGCGAGTCGTGCGACTCAGTAGTGATTAAAATATTGTGTATTGGTGAATAATGAGTGCGCATTGACGTTCGCAATAAGTTTAAATTACATATTGTTAAAAGTGATTTTGCATAAAAATGTCGTTATTTAAGAAGAAGGCGCCAAAATATAACCCTCCCCCCGCGCCGACGCCGGCGGAGGACATTGATAATCATCACAGTAACGGCTTAGACAATAACAATGGTTCACAGAAGTCGCAACTGGTGTTCCACTGTCAACAAGCGCAAGGCAGCCCGCTCGGCCTTATATCTGGATTTTCTAATGTTAAGGAGCTTTATCAGAAGATAGCGGAATGTTACGACTTTCCGCCGGAAGATGTAAGACTATTTTTATATTATGTTACTATTAAAGTGTCTGTATTATCGAATAACTTGATAATTTAGTATAACTAGTGATAACTGACCTATGGAGAACATATTAAACTACTTAGTTTGTAGTTTCTACATATTGTCGCCGATAAAATAAGCAAATGTGCGTACACAATACAGGTACAGGGTTCAAATCTCAGGCAAACGGAAATCGTCAACACTGCAGTCGTATTTTATTCATTTTCTATGTCAACTAGAGTCAAATTAACTACAATGCTACTACGACTAATTAAAACAACACTAATGTTAATACCTGATTTAAATTATTATGAGCCATTAATTTTATATAAAAATACTGCATGATCCTACATAAAACAATGGTTTAAAACTGAGTCGTGATCCATAATAATTATTTGTTATGTAGGAACATGTTATTGATTTTACCTTCAATTATGTTTTTTTCCCATGACGTAGATGATAAGTCGTCGGGCGTCGTGAAATCATTCGCAGCAACATTGTAGACATCAAGTGCAAATATTCATGAATTTACTGGTTCATATTCTTAAAAAGCGCAGTACATGTTTGGTACGCTTTTATGCAAATGAGCGTCAACAATTAACATTGGTTTCCACTGCCGTAAAAACATTTGTAATCTCCATCATTCTCTTTCAATAAAACGTTTTTGTAATATTGTTACAGTAGTGGTAACTCAGGGTTACGTTGAATCAACTCTGTTAGCAGTAAAATACTTTCAACTGCGTCACATTCATCATAGTATGTATCATTCGGAATGTGATAAAATGTTGAGGATCGATTAAGCTTTAAATATGAATAATTCTTTTCAAGGATACATTGATAAACAATAAGTTTTCCTTGCTCATTTATGCGCTAATATTCTATAATCACTGTTAATTTGTTTCGCTTTAACAATGGTTCAGTTCTAATTAATAATTATAGTAATTAGTAAATTATTGAACACACCAGCTTGTTTATAAAATACTTTACATTACCGTCTATAGAATGACAAAAATTACCCCTGTTTACTATAAAGCCTAATAATTGAAGGTGCAAATGTGTAATAATAAACTAATTTGCAACACGAAACGTGTTTCGGAATCAAATTACGATTTAGAGCACGCAAACTTAACGAATTAACATTGGGTAATGACGCCCTGGGCGATATTTCCATAATAGACCTATTCGAAAAATGGCGCCCTTTTATATGCCCTTAGTACCTACCCCTTAATGCCGGCGCCCTGGGCAGTCGCCCCACCTCGCCTGTACCGGTTATATTACCACTGGCATGACACTCGTTCGTTCGACCAGAACTCAATGTAACACAATCATATCGCAGAAAGGAAGGACATGATATATTAATAAAATGACACAATCGCCACTAATATAATATGTGTGTATTAATCGCATGTAGGTATAGTCTGTGCCCACTCAAATTTGTTTTTTATTTCCGTGTCCAAAACCGTTAATATGCCAGTATCATGTTGAAAATGAAAAATGCTGTTTGAATTTCTCTCATTTGTTGATATAATTGCGCGTTTGTTTATCACAAAATCTTTATTTTTCTCCCATAAGACTGGAAATATCTTTAACTATCTTTGAAAAAAAAATCTGGCTATTAACATGCTCCTTTTAAAGTATTAGGAAATGCTGGCCACAAAAGTTTGAATGCAAACGTAGTCTTACCGGGGATAAATAAAAAAGAGTATACCCAGAGGCAGTTATCGAATAAACGCGTTAACTGGTCCACGTCGTCTCTCCTCTCAATGAGGAAAGGGAAGTTGTTAACGTTGCAATCCAGGTCGTTGAACGAATTCTTATATGAAAAAAGTTGTAGATAACACTAAACCCCAAAAAATGTCACCTTTAATGTAAAATAAAATAAAACAAAGCTTAAATGTGCATTAAATGACATGAAATCTGAAATCCTTCTTATACTTGCTTTCTTTTCGTGGATTATTTGTGGATTGTAGCATGGTGACTTTCACTTTTTCAGGCCTAAAAATTTTTGACACCAAATCTTGAGTTTGACAATCCGCGGAAGTTTTAACAAGCTCTAAAATAAAAGTGTGAATCAGGCTTTCTATTTTTAAATTATAGGATAACATATAAAAATTCTCTTTAATATTTATTGGTCGTTCAGTAATACAAACTTAGATCGTGTAAACACACGGATGCTTACATTAACCGCTGAACCAGGGAGTAGTCATTATTGATAAAACTTTCCTATAAGTGATTCTTCGTTGGCTAATAATGTTCTTAGAAGCCAATAAACTCTTACGGGATGGAAAATGTTGTTGAAATATCCATTACAGTAAATGGATTCTCATAATTGTTTACAAGATTTATTTTATAACATAAACATACTATAGGGTATTTATATTTCGTATAACGTTGGGAAAATTGATTTATGATCAAACAATAAGTGTTTAATTTACGCTTAAAATACTTCGCAATAAGCGATTTTACATGTTAGGCTCTTGATATACTTTTAGTTTTTTTTTATATCATAAGGTGGCAAACGAGCAAGCGGCCACCTGAATCCGTCAAAATGGCAAAGCGACCGCTGGCCATAGACATAGTATACATACATAATTAAGTTTTAACATGATTTTAGTAATTAAAATGTAGCGACATAGATATTTGGTCTAAACATGACAGGAAAAATACCCAATTCAGATCTACGGATAATAATTTAGAATTAATTACACAGAAAGATAAATAAACCATTATGATTAGGTCATATTATCTATATGTTAAACGATAGGTTCTACAAATTACATCATACAAAGATCTGAGATAAAAATCATTCAGGTGTAAGTCAGTTTCATGAAGTTATTAATGTTTTAGATGGCTTCCATCTTCTCGGCTTGACTCTCGTAGAAACTAGAAATAGGTATAAGATAATGAGGTATTTAAGTAATACTTAGTGGTAAAGCAAACATCAAATTAAAACTCCAACGTCGTTATAGGTTCAACCTTAATGTTGAATTACCACTTCTAATGAAATGGTAATTACATTACCAGAAATCGAATACAAATGATGTCGAAACAGTTATTAATGACTCACAATAGTAGGCAATAAGTTAAACAAGTTAGGTTTATAACTTTTTTTATAAATTCAAGTTACCGGCGTCTGTATTAAACCAGAATAAAGTAATGTATATGTTTACAAAACTATTAGATCGTCATAGCGGTTCCTTTGGATTTTATGATCAAATGATATTATCAATGTTGTAATGCGCGATAAAAATATCTATATTGTTAAAATAATCTTATCACTAGTAATAATTTAATGGATACTTCTTAACCACCGCAGAAAAGTTAAGACAGCTCTTATTTTAAAACCCCTTAACTGATTTGCAGTGTGTGTAAAACTGATCAAGTCATTTTGCAGCGTGTGTAAAACTGCTTAATTGATTTTTCAGTATGTGTAAAACTGCTCAAGTCATTTAGCAGCGTATGTAAATCTGCTCAATTGATTTTGCAGTGTGTGTAAAATTGCTCAAGTCATTTTGTAGCGTGTGTAAAACTGCTTAATTAATTTTTGCAGTATGTGTAAAAGTACTTGATTGATTTTGCAGTGTGTGTAAAACTGCTTGATAGGTTTTTCAAGGTGTTTGTTTCTTTCTCATTTCTCCCCAGTGAGTTATAGCAGTAACGTCATGCGTATACTTTGGTTTTTATATTATTTCCTACTTTTTAGAAGCATTATAATTCGTTTCAGTACAATATTACAATGTTGGATAGGATTTAATTTATCGTGCAAAGATTAGCTGACGTCGCAGTGCGCACGTTATTTTCCATTTTATTATCTAAAAATTGCAATATTAATCACTATTAGCATATGTTAGCGTTTTCCGTGTAAAATGTCTGGTATGATATCGCACTACACAGATCTGATAATTTCAATAACTGTTTTTTCCTTAACTTTATTAACTTTTCATTCCTTAACTTTTTTAGATGATTAATTTTTATTCAGTGCGTGCCGGAACAAATGATTAGAGTATAGCTGATAAAATATTTTTTGGGTTTTGTTTTTAACACGATTGCAATATTTAGTAGGAAACAACTACACGATTTTATAGATTACGATAATAACTAAAACATGGCTTAAATTGATAATTCGTTCAATGTTGTTCTTTTACATAATTTTGTACGAAAAACTTAGCATATTTTTTTCATATGGGCTATTTTTCTATCAATCTTCAGACAAAGATTATATCCCTGAAACAGAATGTACAATGTTACTTGCAGGTGATTGTAATTTATATCTAAAGTACTCAGAATTCCTTCTTTTTTCTATTAAAATATGTAGGATATCGTATAACGAGCTAAGGATTGACATGCACTAACCACAAACTAGTTTAGTCTTCGCACCTGGCTGGCTGCAACTATAATAACTTTCCATTTTCTGCGGGCAGTAACAGATAAACAAATGGTATTCGTAATTAAGCAAGAGTGAAGGCATAAAACTGCCACAGGTTTAATTTAATTTAAAAGTGAATCATATTATTTAATTGCTTACGCAATAAAGATTTCATAGTCTTATGAAAAATATAAGTGTTATAAGTGATTTGGAACAGAGTTGACGTAAAATTGTAACGAGAAAAGTAGAACTAAAGTAACAGATTATATACATACATAGTAGAACTAGAGCAAGGAAGTACTAGGCTCACATAAGTTTGTGGGGAGTAGATTTGGTAAGTCGTACTTTTATACTAAAGTGCATTTTACGTCATATAAGATTTGTGATAATTTTACAATCATGGTCTCTGTCATCAACTATTTCGCCTCGCAAGAGATAAAGTCAAATTTGGAGAACTGACCGCCAACCTTCGCTAGTCGGAGAGGCACCTTAAGAAGAATGAGTCTCTATCATGGCATCGTAAGGAAATTAATAACCTTTAATGAAAATAGGATAGACACTACTGCCTCTGTTTATTCTGATTTATAATCCTTAATTTTAGTTATTGAAGACCGATTTCATAAATAGGAATTGAACTGATTCGAGATATTGAGTCGGGAAATTACTCGTATATGAGAATTAAATCGTGTTTATTACTATACTCTACTTCTGTCATTTCAAGGGACATAAATGAACTCAATTGAGGATAGGTATATTGGAATTTGTTTTAACCCTGAAGAGAAAGGTCTTCCGCATGCATTATCTTAAAACGTTGATAAGATCGTTATATAATATTTAGTTCGACATTTGGACGTCCTTGTATGAATATCATTCGAGCGCGCTAAGGTCGAGACAAAATGCCACAAATACTGCAATACAGATACTTGTGAAAAAACTTAACACCTCCCTGAGCCAATCGGTATGCCGGTCAAGTTTGTTGTGTCACTTTCTAAGGCGTATTAAAATTCAAGGTAGATCCATTAAAGTAGTTATTATTCTTATTTACTTTAAAAAGTTTAGTCAATAGTCGAGTCACTTTGCGGGAAAATTTTACAATTAAATATTGTTCTTAGTAATAGTATTTGTAAAGAATATATATTTTTTTATATTTTCGTAGCACGTGCATTAAAACATTAATATAAAAACAAATTGTTAATTTGTGAAACTTTATGTTAGACAATGGGAACCTACGGTAACAAAACTCCGTGATTTGTTTTTCGGACTAGGAAGAAGAGGGTCATATTGTACGTTTATTCACAAAATTTATATAACGAACCAGTTATAAAGTGTCATTACGGATATACGCCTCGCTGGGTAGGCAGGAAGTGATACTGGGGCGCAGTCTCTCGTAGCGCACGAGGCAAGTGATTCTGCTGACCGTACTAATGTATTAAAAGATTCAAAATTTGTAGTAGCTCGTTAGTTATCTGTGAATGTCTGCGCCAGGTGGGCCCACTGCTGGATGACTAAAGCGCGTGCCCCGACACAGCCTTGCATTCACGCTAAAATTTTAAATCGAGTTCTGCGCGCCATCTCGTGCAAAAAAGCGAGCATCTATAAAGTTTGTATAGCATTATAGCATGTCTGACCTAGTGGGTAAGGGGTCAAGGACCGAGAGTACGCCCATGTCTAATATTGTCAAGTTAATCAGATATTACAAATCCGGCGGAATACAAAGCAAATCAACTTTGTAAAGCCACTAACATAAACTTTTATACGATTTTATTTTTCGTCCTATGTTTTGAATGTAAATAGAAGTGTTTAAACTACTATAACTATAAATGCTATTGTTTAAAGCAAGATATTATGTGACAATTCTCGGTAGGGCTTGATCATTCATTAAACCACAAACCACTACATATATCGCGTAACCACTGAGTGGCTTCGTCTGGGCTTCGCCATTGTCAATGACTGTGAAACATTTTGCCAACATAGTAAAAAAAATCTAAACATTTTGGTTCGATGGAACAAAGTAATTATATGTCAAGGTGATATAGAGGTTGCATACAAAGTGTGAATAAATACGACAAAAATGAACAGTTTGTGTTTTGGTATTGTAAATTATTTAAGTAACAATAATCCTTGTGTGCATAATTCTGCAAATTATCATAACATAATAATTCTATGGTGGAAATTAACAATACTAACCTTGTATCAATCGATATTATAACCTTGAAATCCACATTAATGGCAATGTGTTTTCTTAACCTATATTTAAGTTTTAGTTTGCTTATAAGATTTATTGACACAACTGTTTTGTTTCTTTGGCATATTTTTTTTATAACTTATTCTTTCAAAAGTACGTGGATACATGTCTCTGTCTCGAAATGTTATTATTTTTATTATAATATAACAAAACGTTGTTATATAAAAATGATTAAATACACGCGCAATAGTGTTTATGTATTGTAATAAAGGCAAGGCAAGTAAAAATCAAGGTCAATCGGCGACAACGGTTCGCGGCTAAATTGATTTGAGCATTGCTTTCACTATAACAATCTGAACGAATTTCATAAAGACTCGGTCAATGTAATCTTAATATAACTGATATTTTACTTTTCAACATAATAATAAAAGTTATATGGTAATTGAAGGAATATTTTTATAAACATGAACATCTTTGTCTTATATTACAATGCTCATTATTACCGTTATAAAATTACTTCTTTGGGACACACTTTTTTCATTGGTACGTAAAAATATTCTTGCATCTTACCCTTATGATGTGGCCACCAAAAGTTTTGAATACAAAAAAATTAAAATTGGCATAGCCGTTAGATGCTTAGTAAATAAATGTAAATTATATGAAAGAAGCTAACATACAAAGATGGATGCTTTCTCACGACGTAACTGGTCGTAGAGAGAAAGTATTTGCACGACTCTGTTCACATTTGGAATATAAACTTTTGTACTGTAAAGATAAACCATTTCAAATTTTTATGTAAAACGAAAAGAACTTGCGTCATAAACGGCCTTTGGAAATCGGTATACCCAAATAAAAACATCTTCGCGATATAAAAAAATATATTGTATATATCGTAGTAGCTGTTGATCGCGACTTCGCCCGCGTGGTATTAAAAAATGTAACCTATGTTACTTACAGATAAATTACCTTTCTAACGGTGAAAGAATTTTTAAAATAGGCACAGTAATTTTTGAGTTATTTCAATACATACAAAGATACAAATCTTTCCTCTTTATAAAATTAGTATATAGATGTGTAAAATAACATACCATGAATGTTGGCGATTGATTGGTCAAGAATCCTGTCCTTTAGGGTATCGAATAACAGAAATGCTTTTACTTTCTTTCGATAATAAATTACTAAGTAAATTGGTATTTACTTAATTAAGTAGTCTTAGTCACGCAACGAAGACTGAACTAATTTCTTTGTATTGTTTTGATTTTATTATATCAATAGCTTTCGCCCACGACTGCGTCCGCGTGGTTTAAAAAAAACAAAAGCATGTAGCCTATATGTTCCAGACTATCCTCTACATCTATGCCAAATATCATCGAGATACGTTTAGCAATTTAGGCTAAAAACTCTAACAAACATCCATCTAAACTTTCGCATTCATAATAATAGAAAGATTAGTCAATTTCGGGCTAAAAGGGAGGGTGTGTCGATATAATCATATTAAAGCGTCGCGTCGTGGTCGTGGCGTTAGTGATTAATGTCTTAAGTTCCACCTTTTATCGCTTACACGTGTAAAAATAATGATTTTTATGGTTTCAGATCCTATTTTGCACGCTCAATACCCACAAAGTTGACATGAGGAAGCTTCTCGGAGGCCAAATAGGATTAGAGGACTTCATATTCGCACATAGAAAAGGTAGACCTAAAGAAATCGAGATAGTTAAAACTGAAGATGCTCTTGGACTAACAATAACAGATAACGGTGCTGGATATGCCTTTATCAAAAGGATAAAAGAAGGCTCAATTGTTTCGAGAATACCGCATATAGAGGTAAGAGAAAATTAATCTTATTATACACATAAACATTTATAGTTGTTTGATCTGGATTTTATAAATAAAACCATAACATTTCTTTATTACAGTAATGGGAATTATTCCTTGCAACGTTAATTATTTCCCTTAGGTTCTCCTACATGTAAAAAACCAAACTAATTTTTAAGTAGACCGCCAGGTCATTCACCTTGTTAAGACGTACAGGAAATAAACTATTGTGAACATTAACTTATTGTAGTCGCATTGTTAATCTTCAGGTCGGCGATCACATCGAGAAGTTGGACGGAGAAAATATGATCGGCAAGAGGCATTATGAAGTCGCTAAATTATTGAAGGAAATACCAAAAGGTACCACCTTCACGATTCGTCTCGTCGAACCCTTAAAGAGCGGCTTCGGAAGCATCGGACCAAAGACAAGCGGCGCAAGATCGGGAAGAAAAACAAACTATGGTTCCGGAAAAGAAACTCTCAGATTCAAAGCGAATGGCCCAGCGACGATAGAAAACGAGGTAAAATATTTTATAGGTTATTTAAAAATAAACCATAGAGTAATGCTTACAAGCATGAATCATTGAGTGCTGGCATATTAATTCAGTAAATTATCGATAACGCTACCAATCAGGTCAATTGTAGTTGAGCAATCGAGCTTATCTGTTATCCCAACATTTGTTCTAGTTAAGAAATGAAGAACTGATTGTTTTAAATTTAGAATTGCTCTACAAACAGTGCATAACGGTTTACTTTCTAATAGCCTACACAATTCAGCGACAAAACTTAATAATTTAATACCTATTTTATACATTTTGCCTATATAGATTTTAAGATGAACACATCTGTTTTAGCATGCATTAACTATAACACAATTATGAATGATAAATAACTGACATTTTAAATATTTTTTACTTCACAGCATGACGAGAGGTCACAGGCTGGGATAGATAAAATAAATGGTCTACTGGAATCTTTCATGGGTATAAATGATACAGAACTGGCAACACAGATGTGGGATATAGCGGAGGGTAAAACGAATTCAATGCAACTCGCCGAAGCCATAGACAACAGCGATTTACAAGAGTTTGGATTCACGGATGAATTCATCATAGAGCTGTGGGGTGTGATAACGGATGCAAGATCTGGCAGACTCACTTAAATAAGTGAAATATGCTATGGCTGTTCTTCATTATTTATTTAAAAGATATCTAAATTTTAGCTATATAATTTTAAATGTATATGTTTAGCAAATAGAGGCAAACTATCTTAGAGTATATTTGTATATTGCATTTAAAGCTATGTAACTGTACGTTGTAGACAATTTACTATTGACATTCATACTTCGTAAAGATTTTAAAAGCAAAAGGCGTTAATTTCCACCAAAAAAATCATTCATATTTTTATAATTATTCAATTAATCTCAAGAATTCAATGTGTTTGTTTTTCTAGTTTCATCTATTAGAATTATATTAAAAAAAATATAGAGTACAAATTAATGTGAAAAGTCAATTAAAGTTTAATTTTTAAAATTACAGACCAAAACAAACAAGACAAAAAAATGTATGTTAAACAGAATTTTATTCACGTTAAAGTAGTGGAATAAAATCAAACTTGAAATTGTAACGTTACGAGAATGTTTTAAAAAAAAAACATTTCACTATATTATGCAATGGAATATAATGATTTTGTTGACCAAAAAGTATGACCAATTTTTTTTATTCTAAGAGATAGTTCAAGTATGGACGTCGCCAGCGGAACATTTAGGGGGTGGGGGCCAGGTCAATGATTAGGGGGGTTAGTAAAAGCGTAGTAGTAAAAATGTTCTAAATGTTAAATTAAATGAGCCTCTAGTGACTGGAGGTATCTTAGTGTTTTGAATTAATTTTGTTTTTATTTTACAATTTTCGACGTTCTTGAGATAGGTCCACACCCCCTGCACTCCCTTGACGATGCCCATGGAACTCAACTAAATGTTTTCGGTAAACTCTGTAGAAAAATGTTTAAGGAATTGTGATTTTGTGATATTATAAATGTTTGACAAATGCACAATATGTTAAAATATTTTGCCAATTTTAGTACAAAATTTATTAAATAGATCTTTGCAACTTTTACTATAACAAATGCGAATTACGAAGGCGAATAATTTCTATGTCGTACTCGTAGCAAACTTATTTCGTTAAAAAGATTTTTTTTTCTCTATGCAGACTTCAAAGACTTGCGAAAAATGTTTCTTGCATATTTAAATTGGCGCCAAAACGCGGCTCCAAGAGAGGATTACAAAAAACAAAAAAAAAGAGAACAAATTATTCTTTTTCGATATCTATATTTTGATCGCCCGGATAAACAACGTTTGTAACAAATATTACTAATTTTTTACCGCAAAATGTCGCTTTTTCAATGAAAATAGTGCTTGAAAACAAATTCGTCCTACCATGATTTGAAAAATTGTTGAAATAGTCATATGCCATTATGAACGATGAAATGTATTAATTAACGTGTATTTGTATTAGTTTCCAACAAGTTTTATTTTGTTACATATTTATCCCAGAGTGTTTGAGAGTTTTGTGAGATGAGAGTATTCCAAATAGAACGAGACAAAATGTTTCAGAAATGTCTAAACAAAATTAGAATAATTGTTAAGAAACTTGTGCCTTGTACAATACAGACTTTAGTATTTTATTAAAATATATATAAACGATCAACTATAAATAATATAACGGCTAAATACCATTTATTACGATTTATAAAATTTCACAAAATAAATGTTTTTATTTCACTGCGTTGTCTGTTTTATTTTCTAATTTACCGAATGCTACAGTACTTTAAAAAGGGTAGAATTCACTTCAGGAGAAGCACGAAGGTGGATGCTATTTTTGTATTTCCTATCTGGTTGTGGTACAACATAATCTCCAAAGAAACATTTAGGAAAGTGAATTGACCGTAAGCTGGCGTGAAGTAGTTTATGGCAATCGAGAAAAGCAAGCAATGACCATACTTCTATTTCGTCTTTACCTTGTTGCTATCAAACATTTCGTTTTATCTATTCAGTTTAATTACGGATTTCGCTTTCATCTGATTTATTTCATAACATGTATAATAAGTCAATGACCTGTCATAATATCACTATTATTAGAACATACGCTTATAAGAATTTATTGTCTCTATTTTTCCAAAGTAAATGAGTGGGATGGAATTATCTTTTCATACAAGTGTGCTATCAATGGAAACCCAGTCATAAAGGGTTCACAACTCTTCACCCGGTTGCTGTACACTCGGCTATTCCTAGATTTAACTGACTAGTAAAGAATGCTTCTCTACGTTATATCATTGGTTCGAGTTTTAATTAAATGCGGCAAAACGAGAATAACAAGTTTGTTGATCGGAGAACAACAGGTTTGATAAAAGACTTGAGAGAATAATGTTTTAACTACTTATTTTCATAGATGCCAGTAGCATTTATAGATTTTCTAAATTTATTACAGCAAAAAACTACAGACAAAACAATATTTGACACAACGCATTTTAAAATAATATGAGCGCGTTCTGATCGACACAGTAGGTATATCAAATTAACTTTGTCGTATATTTACATAAATTAAAAAACGAAGTTGTGAAACGTCATTTTATTCAGTAATACAATATGTTTATTGATGACCTCGCTATGTTTGTCCGATTTGCTACATAAACAACCGATCATTCTTATCTGGTTTTGTGATACGCGGGTAGTGCCAGTTTGTATCTTGAAATTTTAAAGTGTTAACGTCATAATTATTTATATTTAGTTAAAGAAAAATAAAGTTGAGAATAAAATTTTTAAGTTATAGTGCGTCGTTTTGACTAAACCTAAATTAAAACTTGTATGTTTATGTAAATATTACAGTGATTCAGTGTTAAAATTTGGTTAAAATGTCTATAACGTTTAGAAGGATTATGATTCTAAAATTAAATTATATGCCGAATTTGAAGCTGTATAATGTAGCAAAGGTAAGTTAAAAGGATGTAAAATTTTCCTAAAAATCAACTTGATTTTTAATTCTTTTGTTTACAAGCTTTCTTTTGTTGTGAACAACAACTAACTTGAGTGTAAAATACAGTAATTACTTGATATTATTTAATATATTAACTAGATTTAATGGATATATTTTTATCGGGACTTACAGATACTGACCTGCAGTTACAGTACTACAAGCAAGAGTAATAAAATATTTCATAACATAAATGAAGCTGTAAAAGACATTAAGGATGGATCTAAACTTTTAGTAGGTGGATTTGGACTCTGTGGTATCCCAGAGAACCTTATACAAGCAGTGAATAAAACATGTGCAAAGGATCTAACTGTTGTTTCTAATAATGCAGGTAACATTTTTAACTCTTTCATTTATTTATCCCAACTGAAATGCTGGTCATAAAAACACTTATCATACAACAATATGAAATGTTAGGACTGAAATTTAAATTTCATTGAATATGTTTTCTAGGAGTTGCTGACTTTGGACTGGGAATTTTGTTAAAAGATAGGCAAGTAAAGAGAATGATTTCATCATATGTTGGTGAAAATGCTGTATTTGAGAAGCAATTTTTAAGCGGTGAATTAGAGGTAAAATTCATCATGGGTATAGAAAATGAAAAATCCTACATATTTATTAGAATTCCATACAAAATAGATAATAACTTTAATTATTGTCATTTACATAGATGTATAAAATTGTGTACATTTGCTAGGTTGAACTAACCCCACAAGGTACATTAGCTGAAAGGATCAGAGCAGGGGGTGCGGGCATACCTGCTTTCTTCACACCTACTGGCTTTGGAACTTTAATTCAAGAAGGAGGAGCACCTATTAAGTATACTAAAGATGGAAAAGTAAGTATATTTTAGTACAATATCTTATGAACCGAAGGAAATCAAAAACTTTTATGTTGACAAAAAAGTATTTGATTGATTAGTATTGAGTTGTTGAAAACATTCTACAATAGTATAATTTTACTAATATTATAAATGCCAATGTTTGGATGGATGGATATTTGTTAGAGTTGGTAACCAAAACTACTGAATGTATCTGGGATGCAATTTGGCATATAGAGCAAAGTCTGAAATGCATAGGCTACTTGCTTTTGTTTTTTATAATTCCAATTGGGCGAAGTTGCGGACGAAAGCTAGGTATTATGAATAATAAATAAATTGTATAAATTGTTTTAGATTGATATACCTAGTGCTGCTCGCCATGTCCAACAATTCAATGGCAAAGATTACATCATGGAAGAAGCAATAACTGGAGATTTCGCTTTAATAAAAGCATGGAAAGCAGATAAATATGGAAATTTAATATTCAGGAAAAGTGCAAGAAATTTCAATCCAGCTATGTGTAGAGCTGCCAAAATAACTATAGCTGAAGTTGAAGAAATTGTTGATGAAATTGATCCAGATTTTGTCCATATACCAGCCATATATGTACACAGAATTATTAAAGCAGATAAATCTGAGAAACGGATTGAAAGGAAGACTGTTACTAAACCGATTGAACAAAAAGAGAAGAAATCATCAGATTTAATGAGGGAAAGAATAATTAGACGAGCCGCTTTAGAGTTTAAACATGGCATGCATGCTAATCTTGGAATTGGTATGTTAACTGAAATAATTAAACTATAAAACAGTATATAAAATGATATAATTATAACATAGTAGAGTATGTAGTAAAGCCATAACAGTGAAAAAATAAATTATATATCTGGTTTTGTAAAGATAATAATGCCTGGTTTACATTATACCAGTACAGTAAGACAGTTACGCTGTTTTGATTGTTTTAGCTCACTGGAGTCAGTGTATACATTATGCTATGCCAGCTGATTTACATCACTACTGTCCTACTATACTGGCATAATTAAAACCTGGCATAAACAGCTGAAAATGTTTTTATACTAGTGTTTCTACAATGGGATTCCATAGTTAGAAATAACCAGTTGAGTTAAAAATTCAATTTTTAAAGAAAATTGTGTAAGGAAGTGAAACTTAGCTCTATAATTAATTATTTATTTCTCAACTAATTATTAATTTGATTTGTTCCAATTTTTTTTTTAGGTATGCCAATGCTTGCCAGTAATTACATACCAAAAAATGTGAAAGTCCTCCTACAGTCAGAGAACGGCATCCTCGGACTTGGACCATTCCCTACAGAAGAGGAGGTGGATGCTGATCTGATTAATGCTGGGAAAGAAACTGTTACTGTACTCCCTGGTAAGTCTTCCAAAATGTATATTGCATGTTTATATTATATGCTACTTACTTTATATTATGTAGTAGCTGTGGCTAACGACATCGCCCGCATTTAATTAAAGAAATAATAAAAGTACAGCCTATGTTACTCACAGATAAATTTCCTTTTTAACTGTGAAAGAATTTTTAATATCCGCCCAGTAGTTTATGAGGTTGACAGGTCTTATAATTTCTGTATTATGTCGCAATCTTAGTA
>JAOCNA010000029.1:4129817-4140033 GCA_026546675.1 Papilio helenus | reverse complement strand
ACCAGCGAGTGTCTGTTGTAACGGAAATATGTTACCATTCTGTAAATTCAAGAATTTCCCTACCTTTTAAAAGCAATTCATATTCAACATAAGTTATTTTTACTAAATAAATTTACTGAAATAGAAATAAATATTTTATGATGACCCAAATTTGGTTTACTTAATATGGCACCGAAAATCTAGCAAAAGTAAATCTAAAGAGGTCAGATTCAGAAAAAACAGGTAAACGTTCATTTGTTTCTCTGAAATGGCAAATAGAGCATTTCAGCAAAAGAGCGTTTAAACAAACAGAGCGTAAATACAAGATGTCCGTGCACAGCAACCTTGACCGATGATGGTTTTCCGCGCTATTTCATGATTTATTTTCAAAAAGTATATAATTTTTTTTTAATAAACTGCTGTATATGTAATGGAAAAAATAATGTGTGCTTAAGATATCCTAGACTAGTATAGTCTACCTTTTGATTTTTATTTTAATTCAGATTTTGATTTCAACAGTTTTTTTGGTTGAATTTTTTTAACAGACTTCATAGAGGAGGTGGCTTGCCTGTATGATTTTCATGTTACTTCATAACTCCGCAACTGGATGTCCAATTTTCATAATTCTTTTAAATATGCTCTACGTGTCATTTGGTCCAATTATTTTTTTATAAATTAAAAACTATCCATTAATTTTTTTATGTTATCCCTTTGGGTAAAAAATAAAATATAGAACGTATGTTAAAGTATTAATATAATGAAAATGTAGCAAATCTTAACATTTAGGTTGAAGAGAATTTAATAGTGAGAGATATTACATAATATGAACGTGATTGAAGATTCGTGTCTACAAAATTGGGTGATGTTACAAAACTATAAAAGAAATACAAAATACATACCAGCGTGTATGACTTTTGTTAATTTTACTAGAGATAGAGAAAGTGACGCACGTATAGGATTTGTATAATTAAAACTACTTAGGGCCTGTCCCACCAAATTGTAAATTGTCTGATAATAATCCAACGTGTAAAATATGTGATGGAAATATCGGATTTTGTTCCCTTATCTGACAGTGACGTCATTATTAAGCTATCTGAGCCTCTATCAGCCACTGTTGGGACAGGCCCTCATAATTTTAATTGTTATTTTTAATTTAATAAAAATTTTAACATAAATAGAACCGGAGACTTACATTTCCTAAAAACTTGATATGTATTTATTTTACTTTCGTATTATTAGGATAAATTTACAAATTTATAAACATCACAATTTTCAATTTTAGTTTTAGTAATAAAATAATGCATTGGCTACTTCCGCACTTGTTACCAAATGTCAATCATATTTTAAACAATATATCGATAATTTAAGGCAAGGTCGTATTAAAGTTCTTTCGAATGCTTTCAAATAACCTTCTATAGTAAAAAGTTAACATACAAAATATATACCTACTCATGTAGACTGCTAAGTTTGCTATAACAAAATATTATCAATATTTATTTGGCAACATCCAAATAGTATGTAATTTTTAAAGTGTAACGTAGTAGTGGCGTAGTCTTATGTAGAATGAAACATACAGTTTGATGATTTCCCAGAGAAGTGCTTTGGTATAGACCCTAAACTTTAGGGCATCTGTACATGAGTTAAAACTGTTAGAGCTAGGGTTTCAGTAGCAATCCATCTATACCATAGAAAGGTTCAGTTGTTTAGTTAAATAAATGTTCAATATCAAACATTGCACCTTTATTTTGCAATATTATCGTCAGCGAGCAGGTAATCTCCAGTTGCAACATGGATTATGAGAAAGCAAACGACATTTGCTAACAACTTGCGGTTGATCGCGCAATGCTTTAAGTCTAGTGGTCATAGCATTTAGATTCAAATTATAAGTTCTAGATATTAAAAAATAGATAAGAATATGGCCTCAAGCTCATACCAAATGGATAGGCAGAACTATGACGTCATTAATACGTTCTGTGTTACGCGCATGTTTAGCAAACGGGACGAGTAAAATTGCAATGAAAATGTAGTACTGACGTAGTAAATGTGTTTGCTAAACTGTAAGACCATTGTAATCTGTTAGTTAACGTACGATAGGAATTGAGAAACGTCTAGAATGTCCCCTCATTAATATCCAATTAACTTACATGAGCAACTTGCCTTCCCATATGATGACACTGGTTACGTGCGATGCTAATTCGACACATGATTGCGAATTAAATGTACCTACTCTTTTTATGCGAGGTTTTTACGATTAAAAATAAACCTTTAAATATCTGTGAAGAGATTCAGATCTATGTTAGAAGTTTTATAAACCATTCTTGTCTGGTATAGTTTTTTTTTTTAATCTCCTCACTCTTCTACACCGTCAGGGATCGCTTTCAGTATACTATTCCTCACAGTGTTTTAAGATAGTTACAATAGTCATAACTGTCTAGTATAGTTGACTAAGACCGATTCCTTAACAACAGTGTCATTTTACAACGGCCTTATAAATAGAACAAATTAAAACTCATTTAAATGTGATCAAACTGTATTTTCATATAATTTACATATTACAAGATTTAAATCTTTTACTTAAAAATGGATTTGTCATTTAGCATTCAATAACTATCCAGAAAGTATAGCCTGGCTGGAAATATAAAATCCCTTGCCTTTTTGCGGAAAATAATTTCTTCGCATATATTAGAAATTAATGTCATAGACAAGCCTATAGACACTTACAGGCCAGGGTTTTTATTCATGGTTAGGCCATAATTATCTTACGTTTTGAGTTAATTACAAAAACATTTTGAAAATGGGACCTGCCATTTTATTTTAAAATTCAAAGAATAGAATAGTTAAATATTCATTGTATGTTATTATCCAAGTGTAATCATGTTATCGGTTGTTTCTGCATACAGTTGTTGAACACCGGCAGTAGAAGTCGACACTAAATGGTGCGGACCAACAATGCTGTACTGCAAGGAACAGTTTCCTTCCAGAGTAGCTCCCGTGTATACTATACAGTCTTGTAGAACACATCTGTAAAATTATCCATATTATTAAAGAATTAGTACTCCTATTAATTACTTCATGTACATAAATTGGAAATATTGCTATACTAGCTGTTGCTCAGACTTCGTTCATGTGGAATTATAAAATAATGACATCGCCCGCGTGAAATTAAAAAATAATAAAAAATGTAGCCTATGTTACTCACACATAAATTTCCTTTCTAACTGTGAAAGAATTTTTCAATTTGGGCTAGTAGTTTTTGAGTTATTTCAATACATACAAAAATACAAATCTTTCCTCTTTCTACTATCAGTAGATTTAAACAACATAATATTTTAACAGTGAAAGAATTTTTGAAATCGGCCCAGTAGTTTTTGAGTTATTTCAATACATATAAAAAACCAAAAATACAAATCTCTCGTGTTACTAATATTAGTGTAGATTAATTTAATAGCAAAACTCAACTCTGGCAACAACTATTAAAAATATTAGGATAAATGTATAATTGAGTCTTGGGGTCAATTAGGCAATTTTTCAACAAAAACATGTATTAAAAAATATACATACCCTTCCTTAATAGTAACATTATTCATTATAATGCAATTAGTTAATCTAACTTTGTTCTCAACAGTACAGTTAGTACCAATGAATGTGTTCTTTATTGATGTTTTTTCACTGACAAGACTTTTCTCTCCGACTGTACATGTTTCATCTATTTGTTTTGTTTTCACTTCACTGTTGGGATGCAATCGATCAGTGAGAGGTGACCCTATCAGATTTTCCCATTGAGATATTATCTGAAAGACAAGACATTTATTATAATAAATGAGAAAGTTTGGATGGATGTTTTAAAAAGAATATTTCAAAGTAAAAATACTGTTAACTGTAAAGTAAAATTATTTACATATCTAAGGTATCCCTACAACACGTCTTGTACATAGATTAATGATATTTTCAGACAATTTAAATGTTAATTGTCAACTTGCATTCTACTACAAATTGAAAATTCAAGAAGAATGCGTGTGCGTGTCCTCCGTCGCTTAGGGTACATTCGCTATAGCGAATGTCTATGGGCAGCGGTCACTTCGCTAGTTTAGCGGATTCAGGTCGCTTGCTCGTTTGCCGCCTTTTGATATAAAAAAAAAAAAAGAATTATTACACATTGCTAAAAGGTAACATTATCTTTTACCTTTTTATTTGACAAGCAGAACGATGAGAGAGTGTTAACTCTAATTCCAAAAGTATTCTTATCAGGTATGTGAGCGTAACATCTTAATGTGTCATTGCAATACACAGGCTTGCTACCTAGTTTGTGATCATTGTACGCTGACATTTTTCTTATTTCACTTTCGTATCCTTGATCTACTGCATAATAAAAGATATCCTTAAATAATTCAACATTTTTCTCCGAAGTGCCTTTTTTCTCTGCAGGATTTTTAGGTTTAGAAAGTTGTTTTTTAACAATTAACGGTATAAGTTCTCCCTTGATTGAAGTGAATCTATCAGCATCTATAAAATAGTTTATAATCCACTTTTTCATAACATAGACATGTGCATCAAGTAATCTACTATACATGTTGACAGACTCAAACTTTTTCACCAATAATTTTGGTATAGAAACATTCCCTTCAAAGTCACTAGCACTAGCTAGAAACACAAGCCTTTGAGTTTCTTCATCCACACAAACAAGATCTCTATCAGGTTTTGTTTTGCTCGGAAGACCAGGTAATTTTTGCCATTCTTCAGGACCATTATTAAAAAAGAGAGTAGTTAATGCAGCATCATGTTTTCTGTACAAATTTAGTACTTCATTTAGATTGATGTTTGTAATGAGATCTCCGGAAACAACTACAAGATCCGTTGTTACTCTGTTACTGATATATTTTAATGAATTTGCTGTTCCCCAATCCTCATCGGAGGGTATGTCTATCAATTCATATTTGATTTTTAAGGGACAATTCTCTAAGGCATTTGAAATATTTGATTTATCTTCATCCAGAACAACAATCATGGTTTCTGTAACAGATATTACATTTTTTTAACATTAATCACCACTAGACATTATAGCAAACAATAATAAGAATTTCGTTTTTTAGTATACTCACCCTGGAATCCAACTTTTTCTAACATATTTAACGAATACCATAGGACGGGGTATGGTCCTACAGGTAAAAGACATTTCGATACGCTGCCACCGACGTCCGGTAACCGAGAGCCTTTCCCAGCTGCCAGGACTACAGCTTGAAATTCCAAAATTTTATGCATCTTGGCACACAACCTAACCTGTTAGAAAGTGAATGATGAAAACTTGGTAAAAATTTTAAATACAAACGTACTTCATAAACCAGAATATATACAAATACTATAACACTAATAACTTACGTTTTATCTTATACGTATACTGTTTGGTTTATATTAAAGATTTTTGGAATGTAAAATACTAACTTGGAAGAAATTGCTAATATGTCAAATGTCAAACTAAAGTCAAATGTCAAAATAAAACTTCAAAAATCCACGATGGCAGTTTTGACATGTCAAAATCTATGGAATTGACATTTACGTTATGTTTTATCAGTGTAAATTCTCGCAACTTGTAGTATTACTTTTTTAGGCTCTCGGTTTTACTTTTTAAGCTAAAAATTCAGTATGGATTTAATTTACTAGGCTTACGTAGAACCTGTATATCAGCAAATCGAGAAATGAAGTATAACAGCAGACAATTTTATCATAAATATTTCGTCTGCTAGCAATTTCTGCTGATACGGTAATATAATAATAAACGGGGAATCTAGCGCATCTATTACTTGACTATTTTCTTAACCCACAAGGAAAATAAGACAAGAATAAAAAATAAATAAAACTTTTATTGTAATAACATTTGTATGTAAAAATCAATTATAGTTTTAGTCGTCATTTAAAGGAAGTGTTGGTGTAACAGAAACGCCGTCCCTCGTCTCAGTTTCTTGTTCTAAACCAGGTACTTCCTGCATAAAAAAATCGGACGGTGCCGTTACATCAGATACTAGTTCCTCTTTAAATTTTGAAGCTGAAATGGAAGATTGTGTTATTATTTCCTTAAAGTTACGATGCAATTTAAATAGCCTTTTATTCTAGAGTAGAAACATTTCAAAATCGATCGCATTTGGTACCTTTATCAGCTTCTAAGGCCTGAATAGTTTCGGAATGTGGTTGATTACATGGTACACACGGTTGACAAGGTTCTTCTGTCATGTAAGTCTAGAAAAATTAACAAAGTATTAATAATGTAATTTTAATTTACGAAAAAAAAATTGTGATTGACCATATTCTTTCTTGTCGACACTTGCGAGGACTTATTTAAAACTGTTATTGCCTTCCGATTTAAAAGGTCGTATCTATAAGGGTGCTAACGAAACGAAGTTGTTCTTTTCTACTATTATCAAAAACTATATTTCGTAGTTACATGTAAAAAATCTTTGGTATAAATAAAATTGTTTACTTTCCCATCGGTTCCTATGGAAGTTGTTTTAAGTGTTGAAGAGACATATCTTATTGGCTCATTTTTCTTTATTGGACGTCCTACAGCCCCACCACCACAATAACGTTTGCAGAATTCAGATCTGAAAATAATACAGTCATCCGTCTTAACAATTGATCAAATATTGCATATTCTGCACATGATTAATGAAAGATTTTAGTACCTCGGGTCTATTGCATGAGGTACAGGTCTACCCGGTATGCATACATTGCCTTCTGCCGGTTTCGAGGTCTGTTCTGTGTCAACACCTTTCTGTGCCGCATTTGGAAATTCTGGAAGTTTCGGGATAGTATCGGTTTCCGTCGGCTCCATATGTGCAGGCGTGGAACAAGACAGACAAGCGGAATCACGGAAAAGCTTTTTGGTAGTAGCTGCAGCGACTGGTTCTCCGAGAATGTCCATGATTAGTTGAGCCCTGCTGTTTAGCATTTTTAGTTTGTTATCGATATCATTAGCCAAGCTATGCAGTTGAACGTAATCAGCTTTTTCGCTCAGTTCTCTAAAAATGTCGTCAATAGCTTTCTGGAATAAAATTATTGAATCAGGTTTGAATTAGAACCAGATCATTATTCATTACATAGACTATATGTTCTACATCTTTGTTTTCCATTTAAAGATTGTTTACCTGCCAGACTATTTCTTGATTATTAAATTTGTCGTAAGCAGCAGCGACACTCTTTTGGAAATCTCCACGTACGGCATCGAAATGGTTGTGTGACACGAGACCGTTCAATGCTTTAAGTCCGGCTTTATCGCGAAGGGCATCCGCAACTTCATCTCTATCAGGTTTTACTTCCCTCAATACTTCTATTTCTTGCCACAGACTCTAATGGTTTTAAAACATTTAAATTTCTGCCATGGGTAGCCTAGGGCATCTGATATGACACGACGACCTTATAACCACCATAATAGAAGAGAACAGAAAAAGGGAAGACCAAGAATAAAACTACGAGCCTAGCAACTAAGGTATTTTTTGACACTTCTTCAAATATTAAATGTTGAAGGTTAACTGAAATTGTATCCAATTGCTTGGACATCGAATTTGCATAATTAATAAGATCTTTCACATGTATAAGTTAAATGTAAACATACCCGTAGTTCTATATGTAGACCGTTTTGCATTTGCATTAATTCCTTTTGTTTTATTGCTGCTCTATCAATATCTTCTTGAACAAAACCGAGTTTAGTGTTTAATTCGCCTACAACTGTGAAAATAATTTCGTCACGATAGAGTGAGATCAAAAGAGAGTATTAAAGATCGCAGATAAAGATTCCCGAGAGCAAACCTTCAGTATCAGAGCCGGTGTTAGCAAGTGCCTCGGCCATTGTCTCTAAAGCAATCTCCAAGTCGTGTTGCATTTGAGTCAAGTTTTCATGGTAATCAGTCATCTGTCATTACAAATAGTAATAATTACAAGCATCTATCGGTCAATCCGTTTAGGTAGGATTTATTTATACAATAGAAGTGCATACTCAAGATAATTGTATAACATCACCTGTGCACTTAAGCCAGTGTCCAAAGCATTAATTTGTTCAGCATAATTTGTTACAAGTTTTTCTAAATCATTCATCTTCGGCCCTAGCTGAGTCAGCGCATCAATTTTCGAATCTGTTTTTAGTAAAAATGAACGTTATTTTTTGGTAAGTATTTGATAAATAAAAGATATACATAAAATAGTGTGTACCTAATTTTCTTGTTAGCCTTAAAGCATTACTAGCGCTTTCAGTATTGGCATTATTTAAAGTTCTGACGTCAGTAAGTATTTCGCCTTGCAATTTTTCTAATGCATGGCTGAAATAAAATGATTCATAAGAGAAAATTATTGAACATCTCATATCGAAACAATATATTTTTAATAACATTACTTTAGGTCACTAAACGTTATCACAGGATCTTCTAATACACTTTCTGGTTGGCCAGCTACACTCTGAGTGTATGTAAAAGTTGATGGTTTGGTTTCTTCCGAGATCGTCTTCAGAGTGGTTGGAAGTAATCCAGCTGGTTTCAGAGTCGGTGACTTATCTCGATCTTTTGCACGGAATTGCTCAGTCAATTGTTTGTCACCGTAAGTTGTTTCTCGTACCTTGATGGTTGCCCTCTTTAAAGCCTAAAGGAATTCATAAACTTTTACACAAATGTAAGCTTTCATGCTGTCATAGAAGAAATAAGAAGAAATAAGAAAGAAGTCTATTCCTTACCAAAAATAACCCATTTTCAAGTCATGTTTCTTTTCTTAAAAGTGTTTTTAAATGAAAGTAGTTACCTCAGTTGCTGCTGCGTCTATTCCGGGAGTACCACCAGCTATAGTGGTAAGAAGTGACAACATTTGGCCTAATGTTTTTTCAGCCGCTTCGAGACGAGCAGATAATTGTAATGCGGCCATAGCGTCAGTTAGCGAGGCTCCTCTTCTTAGTTGCTGCATTAGTTCAATGTTGTCTGGAAATCTGGCTGAAGGAACTCCGCCGAACTGGCTCTGGAGTTCTCGAACCTTCTCAACTAATGCTTGAAACTGATCTTGTGTTACTACAGATAGCCTACGTGCTTTGATTGTAGAGCGAGGATCTGTAAGATGTAGTCTATCCGTTATTTGATCAATTCTATTAATTACTTTTAATCAACTGCTTTTTATACACTGAGTTTTAATGTTAAAAAAGATATTACCTTCAACTCCAAACCTAGTTTCTTCTGAAGACGTTCGTTCAACTGTAAACATTTAACAAATGTTAAAGTTGCAGTTACAATAAAATTATTGTCATAAGAATGTACTGCAAACATACCGACTAGTAGCTTTTCATACTGCATCTCTGTGAAACATTAATACAAATCTTAATTACGTCTTGTATAGATTATTTTGAAATATCATGAATAGTGATATTAATATCGATTTAGGCAAGCTTAGTAATACTATCGAATTATTTAAGGACAATGTCTTAATGCAACGTATAAGACCAATGTGCCTAAGATTATACTGCATTCATCTTGCCATATCGAAACATATTATTAAAAATATGTTGGTTACAAGAAAATGATATTTATATTTCAGAAATACCTATGGAATCAAGCGAAGCCATTGGAGTTGGAGATTTTTCAGCTTCCTCCCGCGAATCTGCTCTCTATAAAAAACTAAACAATTAACTAAACTGTTTCTGGTAACATTGATGAGTTTTTCCTATTTCGAATTATCGTTATTAGAAATATTTTAAACGTTCTTTTCTTATACACAGTAACGTAGCATAATAATAATGAAACAAAACCATTTTTTTCAGAGTTTCCTCGAATTCTTGTACATCGTAAGACTTCAGTGTCATGTGTCGTAGAAATGTAAAAAATATTTCAAAGCATACGCACCTGTGTCGTTTTATGCATGTAACAAAAAAAAAACAAAAGCAATAAATAAAAAAGAAATATAATTGCGTGGCTGTAAAAAAAACGAATGTAAAAGACACGGTGAAATATTGAACCTGACGAATAACACGTAGGACACGTTCCCTTTTCTCCTCAATCGTACCCAGTATGCTCTGGTCATCCTGTTAGGGGAACTAGGTTAGAAATTTTAAGTTCTTTAATAGTGGTAGATCTGGCTTTAACATCCTCGCACGAATAGGCCGGCTCGCCCGGTGTAATACCACGACCACACAGAAGACAGGCGTGAAGTGGGAGCAATTCCGCCTTTCGTCTGATGAGTGTGGTGCAGGAGGCATAGTTTTATTCCCTTTTCCTTTCCA
>JAOCNA010000029.1:4072121-4083908 GCA_026546675.1 Papilio helenus | reverse complement strand
TGTAATATTGCACGCTTAAAGTTGTTTTTTACTTCAATATGATTATTTTCTTATCGCTTCCATTGACATTTAAACAAGGCACTTCATTATCATTCCAGTTCGATTGTTAAAAAGTTCTTTGGTATAATTGCGCTGTGCTGTTGACCGAGTTACGGCTGGCTTGATTAATTAAACTAGTTTTTATCTTTATATTTCTTGTACCTGTCCGATTTAGTTATGTAATATGGTACTATTGATGTAAGGTGTGACCAATCTCAAAGATGTATTACACTTAAAACTTTGATAAATGTATTTTTTCATAACAACAACAATGTTTTACTTTGAAGAGGATTTTTCTTGTGTACTCTTTCGTATTTTTCTCAATTTGTAATAGACATTTTGATAAGTGTAATTAATTTACAAAATTAAATAGCTTTTTTACAACCTTATTTTCATTATCAAGTCCCAGAAAACATCCATCGTAAATATAATTATATACTGAACAAACGACTTGCATTAACAGAAGTTAACTCCTTCCAGGTCAAAGATAATTATGTTTCTTACTTTGACCTTTTAGTAAATTATTGCAGTTATTATTAAAGGTAAAAATAATAAAATAGTATTCCAATGTTATTCAAGGTTTTTTTTATTTTTGTTTTGATATAACAAACAGACACTCTAATTTTATTATATGTATAGATATGTGCTGTATATTTTTAAGCCAATAAGCCACTCTTTCTCGCTTCACTTATTCTAAATACGTACGTTCAGGTTCTATCCCGTCTTAAGAGCAGACGCTTTTACATTTGAGTACATGTAAATATGTATACAGCTTACCTTGGCACCCTCGTCTATCGATTTTATCGATAAGTCGAATGAATGAGTTGTAATTAGTGATGTGCCGCAATGGAAATTCTGATCGATGAATTTTAAACGGCATTTTATTCAAAATTTTTTGTAACTAATAAATTTAACTTTAATCTTGAACTTTTAAGAATTAAAGAAAACAAGTAAAAAGAGCTTAATTGTTTAATGAGGTTGAAGTAGTAAGCTTGTGTAATCTTTATAAATATTAGCGATAATATTTGATATCTTGGTGGTACCCGGATTTCGCAATGCAGTTCTAATTTCTAAACTAAAATCCAAGGTTATTATAATAGTTGACAGCGACAAGAGTTCAAGTTGTCTGCGTACAGTGGGGTCGTTGGAAAGTGTTCATTGAAGCGAATCGCGGGTGCGCGTTAGTTGCGCCACCGAGTAAAGGTCGTCTGAGAATCGATTAAACGAATCAATTATATATTCGATATCAATTTAATAATCGACTTAACGTATGACACACGGTTTATGTTAATCGTTAACCTAATTGCAGATTTATTCGATTCTTTCACCTCCTCAAGATAATGTTCTTAGTTCTCATGACCGTAGATGTCAATTTGGCAAAAACTCTTCGTTTCATTAATGCGTATTGCAAATGTGAGAATTTATTACGAACGTTAACCTAAGATTATATCATCGGTATTATTATAATAATGTATATCATAATAATTTACGACATCGAGCGTGTTAAAATATCAAAGTCGAAATGTTCTTCGCAGCTTTCTGTGATTGACAACCGTAGTTACTGATACATTCGCTATTTTAAAACGAAATAGGGCTCTAGCACGAAAATTTGCAATTACTAATAAAGCCAGTGACAAAATTTGTATTTATAAGAATTGTGCAGCGCCCCTATCGGACGTAAAATACACCAACAAATCTCACGCTTGTTTAATATGCATCCATTACTTTTCAATGCAGATATACTTTTAGAAAAAACAAAATGCCATCATTTTTTTGTTCGTTGATTAAATAGAGATATTTCTGAACGTGAATATTAAGTGGAAACACAAGGTAAAAATATGAATATTTTAGTATAGATAGGGAGCAGTTATAGAGATCCGCGTACAAAGTTCTCACTTATCCAGGTTCAACCATTTAAGAAATGTATTAACAATTAAACTAGGCTTTAGACTAAATAAAACGGAAACGATGCTTCCTTTATCATCAACATAAAAAGTAATAAGTTTAAATAAATACGAAGTTTCTTTAAAATTAGAAATAATTTATTATGCATGAGAGTAATTCACTAACATTTGAATTATTTTAAGGTAATTATGACGTAAATTAAGAATAAGGAATTTAAGATAATTGTTACTCTACTTACGTAACCATTATTATGGCTAACAATTTCTAGTTTTTCACAAGTTGCATACTTTCATTATAATGGAATTTATATTTAGTTAAATTGCCACAGATTAGTAATAATAGTAATCTTACTAATATTATAAATGCGAAAGTTTAGATAGATGGATGGATTTTTGTTAGAGTTTGTAGACTAAACGGCTGAACGAATTTCGATGAAATTTGGAAAAAATAAGTAGAGGATAGTCTGGAAGAACACATAGGTCACTTTCGTTTTTTTTTTTAATTTCACGTGGACGGAGTCGTTGGCGAAAGAAGGTAATAAATAAATATTGTTACAGTCATTGCTTCTTAAAAATTATTCGACCATCCATGGTGCATAACATAAACAAAATTTTAAAATAAGAATATTAAAAAAAAATGCATATTTATCTAGATATCGGAAATGTCAAATATGGATTGCTGAGTTTTCTAGAATAATTATTTGTATTCAGATTTATTATAATTGAACCAGTTTAATTTGAAACGTGCATAAATTAATCTAGACAGGATATTGTTTTATTAACGTCTTTTCCAAATTAAAAAAATGTTTTAATAATAATGAATTGACTGAAAAAAAACGTAAAAGATGTTTTGTAACATAGTACATTTTCGAATAGAACTTAATAAGTCTTAGTCCCTGTGATTATTTATACTAATTAAAGATTAAGGTTCCTCCTTAGTGGTCATTAAACGATTATTATTACAACAGCATGTTTTTTGGAGACAATTAGTTTGACATTATATTTAATTGCTTATTTGAAAGGTGGAGTCGCCGTCGTCTGGTCATTTGACCTTCAATCAACTTTACATAACTCATTGTAATCGTGGACGCTGGCTTTCCTTGTACGAACTTCTAAAACACGTTTACAATATTAACAAATCGATTCGATTAAACACGACACCTGAAGTCGTCTGTTATTTCAGATTTAAGCTGTCTGTTTTTGATATTCTTTAACATGCCACAGTAATAATGAAAAGAAAAGGTTATGATAAATACATTTCGTCACAAAACTAGGTCTAAATGGATTTAAACTATTTTCACATTTATGTATCTATGCATTGTCCTCATTATATGATGTGCATACATTTGCTTTAGTCTGCCAATCATTGAATGTTTAGTAATAAAGCTCACCAACTTGTTACCTAATAGTATACAATTACACAAAACACAAGACAATTGTCAACAATTATTATTAAATTGTACCTGATACAATGCAAATGTAAAATGTCGGATTTAAATATCATCGGTCGATGGACCAAAGATTATTGGTCGATTATACATACATACTCATACTTAGCACTGAAGCTTTTCTTCGAATGTACAAAGCCATAAATGATATGAATAATGTTTCAGGCAGTACTAGAAATAACTGTATCACGTTTTATAGATCTTTTTGGATCCTAGATGTCATTCAAATGTTTTGAACATAAATGAAAATTGTACAAGACCATCTAAGCGTCGGACTTCAAACGCTTATCTACTAAGCTATTAAGCTCCAAGTGATATAAATTGCCTAGAGTATTTATGCAAGTATGGTGCACAGAAATATTAATATTTTCTCTATCTTTAGCAAGGCTACACGTGTCTGCAACAACTGAAACCAGTTCCAAGTGAACTGAATACAGCTTGTCCATAGCAATCAGTAGGCAATCGACTAGCCCCTTGACCAGTCCCCGCCAGGGCCCGTAAACAACTTTCGTCACACGATTTGTAAACTGACCACCGTGTGAAATACAGCCAATAAATATTACGAGTACATAATTTATCATATAATTGTAGAAGTATTACTATGCATTTGCATAATATGCAGTATCAGACTGTCCGTTTCATTCGTCGTTCGTGAAGATAACATTTGCGAACGGATGTCAGTCATGTGTGTAGGCAGATGGCCAAGTCTAGAATACGTTTGTTACTTGTTTTATTAAGAAAATTACTTACGTCCAATCGTATATAACATCCAATAAATTCAGCATATGATAACTTTAAATTAATCAAACTTCAAAGTATGAAACTTTTAAACGTCACTAATATTCACGTGGAAAGTTAAGTAACACTTTTTTTAAAAATAATTTTTGTTTGGAATAACACTGGCCACCGACGAAAAAAAAAGTTAGTAACGTTGTACGTTCTACCGCGCAGTAGGAGTTGGCAAAACTGACGTACGCAGCGCGCAGGCGCCGCCAAGGTATTGTTAAAAGTTACTTTTACTTGCGACTGCGCGCGCGCCTCTAGAGACCTCGCTGTCATTGCCCGCGAAAGAGAAAAACAGAGTCGTCTCTTTTCAACGGTGGCTACGTTAGAAAATTTATAAACGCTGTACACCAAAATGTTTGTGCAAGATTAAAAGGAAATTTTATAGCTATGCTAAGTACCGGTCACGGTTCATTGAAATTTTAGGCGAGTATTGCCTTACTTCCTCGCGTGGAGCGGCGAGTACCACTTACGCCGGTTACCTTCGTCATTACGATGCTAGGGAAATAGTTTTTGCTTTAAATATTTCTATTACAAAATCAGAAATATCATTAAACTCGACGAAAATATTGCAAAAGTAATCTCAAAATCACATTTTTGTATTTACAATACTACAGCATAATTTTATACAAGTGCTAAAATATTAAAATTGGTAAGAATGATCAAAGATATTAATAAAGTTAATAAAGATTCTCTTGAAAATACTCCAAAAGGTATGGTGCGACTTAGGTCATAGAACTCTGGACTGGAATCTTTTTAGCCTTCTCGTGTGACCTTATCGATTAAATTTGAAATTCGTAAAATGCAACATTGACACGACCTCGCCGTCATCAGATCGTGAGTCGCTCGTTCCGGCTGATAGGTTTATTTTTGACCATAACCTTTTATTCGGATTTCCCGCGATCGCAATTGAAAATGTATCCAGTTCCAATAAAAATTTGATCATGATTCACAGGAGAAACCAAAACCTTTCATAGTTTCTACATTGATGATTCTACACGTATTTGGTCGAATCATTTAGTATCGGGTTTCTTTTAAAAGTAACCGATCAACTCTATATATAGTTTTATCTTTTAACTGTATTCATCTTCCCTATCTAAATATATTAAAAAATTTCCTTTCAAGTAAAAGCTTAACTCTAACTACACTCGTTCTTTCTGTATCAGGAAAATCAGAAGATTTTTTATATTCAAATATTCTAATACGTTATTTCCCATTTTTTAAATCCGTAATAACTTTACCCTCTGAGCCACGATTGTGGATTTCAAATAAAATAGCTTTTATTAAAAATGTAGAGTTACTTACCCATTGATATAGCTTTTTGTTATCACATTAAAAGAATCTTCGCATTCCACTATCTACGTGTTTCTACACTAATATCTTTCTCTATTTATTTAAATTTATATTAATCTTCTTTGTCTAACACAAAGGCTTCTGTAATTCAACTGATTTATTGAGTCCTTAGACTTGGAAAAAATCTTCATTATGTGCGTTCTTCGATCAATATTAGTCATTATTCTTCACATGTCATTCGTAAATGGAGATATGAATTGAAATAATATCTATTGTCAAATAAAATGATCCAACCAGAGAAAAATCTTATAGTTGAAAAGAAGAATAACATTTTTTATAACATTATGTGTTATGTTTTAGATATCGATTGTTACTATGTTAAATTTTAATTATTTAATATTTATGCACACATGACATAGCGAACTACATAAGTAATTATTGCTATTTAATAAAATAATTGTTATATTTCATATTAATACTTAAGCATAACAGTCCACAACCATAAACAAAACTCGCGCGTTTTTCGACCACAAGACCATTTAACATCAGGTTAGGTTTATTCGATAAACATCAAATATATCAACATTATCCAAAACATGGCTGTAGCTACAAAATGTATTTAAAAAAAAAATATATTATATCGTCTTATATGGACTGCTACATTTTCGGTGTCCGTTTGATCCATTTAAGGATAATAGCGTTAGCAATAAAGATAAGCGAAACGGTTTATAAGATGACTTTGCCAAATGGTACAAAAAAAATAACGATTTTATTCTGAATTACGGCAAGAAAGTTCATAATTATCTTAGTTTTATTCTATTACGTGAATCCAGTGGTAGAGTAGGTAGAAAATAGTGGCAGAGCTCGCTTTAACGTCTTCGCACGAACGGCCCGTCTCGCCCGGCGTAATACCACGGCCACACAGAAGACAGGCGTGAAGTGGGAGCACTGCGTTTCGTTTGATGAGTGTGGTGCCGGAGTAATTTTAGTCCCTTTTCCTTTTCACCCTATTTTTTAGAGGCAAGGATGGGAAGAAAAAGTGGATTTGACGGCGGAGGAGACGCATAGGAAGGGAAAATATCCTGTTTATGTGCGTCTCTCCTTCCGTGTATTAAGGATAGACAACGCATCTGCAATTGCGAATGTCTGTGAGCAGCAGTCGCTTCGCCTTTTTGACGGATTCAGGTAGCCGCTTGCTAGTTTGTCACCACCTTGATCTAAAAAAAATACAACTACACTTGTAACTATTAAACATCTTGGATGAAAGTAACAAAGCTTCTTTCATCATTATTTTAGTATCAATAATAATCCTTTTAAGACACAATTCTTATATTATTACTTTAGTTTCTTGATTTATTTTTCCTCGGCTTTGATTAACTCTATTATACTAGATAAAAAAGGAAAACTTTCGCATTCTTTTATCTCGAAAATGACTGACCTCGATTAATTTGAAACGAACATTTGTTTGCACTAAAGATTGATTGAAGCAATTCGTAACAGGATATGCCCATAATAAATACGCTGCGAGGGTAAAAAAAAATATTATTCATTACTTGTTATAACATGCGGCTATGCTCCTATAATCGGACTTTGAAAACTTACTGGAATGGGCAATTGTGAAAAAATGATCGTGTGTTATCGACCTCATTTCCGGTGTACTAAAATACATGGGTGTTGGCGAAAAACCAATGGATACGGTTGTTGTATTGACTCTTATTAAAAAGTCTATGTTAGCAATGTGACATAATTGCCTATATGACAAGTGGCAACACCTTTCTAGCTGAAGGTTCTTTTGCATATCATTATAATTATTGTCCAGTATAGTTTAAAGTCAAAGTATTTGCCGTAGTATCAGCGGTAGATTACACAAGGGTGGATTAAGAGAGCATCATCTCTAATATCATACGGACAAGACAGGTAAAATGCAATAAGTATCAAGATGGTTTTCAGTTCAATCCATTCACAGTGTGGGTGAACTTAGTGTTACATGAGGATATACAAATGCGTCGATACTGAATTCATCCTTAACGATTTTCGGATGACGTCATAGTTGATGTATCCTAATGGAGCAGTAGGATATACGGCGAGAGTGTTGCATTAGTTACGATGAGGGTATTGTAATGGAAATAGCAGTGCACGGCTTCGAATTGAAGTGCAAAATTTATATCAACTTCGAGGCCCTCGTTTGCAATGTGAATGTCGAATTCCGCACGAAGTTAAATGGCGAATGATAAAAAATTGACGATAGTCTTAATTTTACGGTGACATAATATATGATAGACGTTTTTCAACTGTAATCTGAGCTGGGAATACGAGATCGGCCAAATGTTATGTGATCATATAGTGAACGTCAAGGTCGGCTGAGTTACTTTGAAATTATTGAGTATAGGAATATAAAGTTGGGTTTCCATGGTGCGTGATTCTACCTACAGACTTTGACAATTACAGCCTTAAATATAGCAACTAGCGAACATAGATGACATATAACTTTAAACTGTCGTGGTTTTTACAAATGTCATGTTCCTTAGATGCAGGAAGATTTTTTTTTCCACACTATCGCATCTCTTCAGTCAGCCCGTGAAATGGTGCATGCAACTGTGCCGAAGTATCGGGAGCTAAAACAACCCAATCGTGGTAAGAAACCCGTATCTTACGAACATTATAACACAGATGACTTTTGCGGTGTAATGTAGAATAAACACCAGGAAATCTTTTTAACTGACAACTAGACGTAAAACTAAATGTGTACAATAAATGATGTGCGTATTTTTACTCGAATTCAATTAATGCGTTGTGTCATATTATTAATAACAGATTCATATTTTTGCCACTCCTTGAATTTAATACATTTTTAGCTTCCAAATCATTTTTCACATTTTGATCATCTGTCAAGATTAAATAAGGATTAAGTGTCCTTGTCACTTTTTCAAACTGAATTCATCTTTATAACAGTTTATTGCATGTATTATTTTGTTAAGTTACATTACATTATAGAGTTTAGATTGTTTATTAAATTTCCTTGTTTCGCATAACCATTTTATAATTATTTATTACCATTTATTTTAATTACGTAGTTACTTACCGAACGTCATCCCACATAAGCCAGTGATGAGCTCATGACAATAACCCAACCAACAGGGCTGTTGATAGTCAACCCGAAGAACACAAAGCCGAGTATTAACACTATCGCAGTTTGTAGTATCATTTAGAATTTTTTGTGCTTACTAAAAAGCGTTTATACTATGATGTTAATCTCAATCGTCCCTAAAAGGGAAACATAAATGATTATTGCAACTCTCCGATATTCAATTTAATTTTGTATAATACGGACTGAATTTTTAACCATACACACAGTTTAACTAAATTGAATTTCCGATCGGGTTCATTTAAATTGAAAAATATGTTTTTTGTATTATCAACTGACCCTACATGTAGAACCATTTTTACCTGTTAACTATTACGTATAAATATAACATACCAAAGCCTTAAACATCTTGTAATGCGATCAAGTTATTATCTATCTAAAATTCAAACTAAAGTAATGAAACATTTGAGATTACTAATTTATACTTTGAAAAAACATTTAATGTTTAGTTAAATAATTTAAAATAGCAGCACTACGTACGTTATGTTAAATTTAAACGATTTTTTCAATATCCAAAGATCTGATTTTTTTTCAACATCCGTTAACAATTTTAAATTGGCGCCTACTACTTTAATGTCAGCAATAACGTTTGAATCAGATTTCGACTAAACTATTTGCATTAAATCTGAAAATACTAAGAAAAAACGTATTTACATACAGTAAACGACACAAAGTAATTTGGATGCGCTGAACTTAGACTAAAAGTAGTATGTTATTAATAATTTTATTAATACAGCGTTGATACACATGCTATTATTACGCCATCTATTATGTGGAATATTAAACTTATAAGAACTATAGGCATTGAGACGTGAAACTGAAAGTATTATTTCGAAGTCTACAGATGTCGTTACTGGTTTTAATTGTGAACATAAACTATTTATTTCTTGCACAATGTAGGGGAAGTATCAGATTTTAAGTGGTTTTACGCACAAGTGGTTGATGTTAAAAGCAACATCGTGATTTAAAACGTCGAAATGGAATTGGAATGTTGTAAATTTTTTTGTGTACTGAAATCATAATCTCTTTCCAGTAAACATTTAAAACAAAACCGCTTGCATTTCGCTCGAAATAAAAATAAATGGAAAACATTTTCAAATGAAATGGGAAAATGTTTCGAAATTTTATTTATAGAGTTTTAAATCCATTTAAATATTTGTAGACTCTTTTAAAGAATTTAAACTCTAATGATATTTTGTTTTAGAAGATTCTAGATAGTGCTTATGTAATTGATTAGTGTCCAAGAACAATGTAATTGGGAAAAGAATAATTAACTAACTGTACAGAATCGCAATACAAAGATATTATGCAAAAGAGTTTGTTACATTTTTGCTTGAAAATAGACGATATAGGAATCGCCGGTCGCACGACCCAAAGGGGTCGTTATTGGTACGAAGCAACATTGCCCAAAAATCCACAAAAACGGCACACATGACAAACCAGCTCGTGCTACATACGAATATGTAAAACATTATAATTATGATAGTTATTTTTAGTGAATCCAAGTAGAATGTTAAGGGTTAAGTAATGTTCCATTGCCTCTTCATAACATCACCTAACATCAGTTGACACTGCTTGTAAGTCATCTTTATGCATAAAAAATTAACAATAATAATCCCAGATTCCAATCTTTCTGCTAAAACATTTTTTCTCACATAAAAGAATATCAGACCCATATTTAACAATATAATATCAAATTGTGTCCAATTTTCACAGAATAACTAAAAAGTCAGATATCAAAATGGCCGCCATGGTCTGACTTGCCTTTGTTTATTTAATTTCGGCTTTAAATTGAAACAAAAGACATGCATGATGTTCATACGTTTATATTACGGAGAATTATTTACTCAATCGTTCCATTCACTTTGCAGTCAGTAATCTAGCTTTGATTAATAACCTATTTCATATCCAACAGCCTTCGAATTTCATGGAACTAAAAGCAATGCCGGCTATATAAAGGCTATTACTCGGTATCCTCTGCTTTGATTCGCTTCTGATAGTGGTCCTTTTAGTATTGAATGGAAATGAAATGGGATTGTAGGAGTCTCTTGAAACGAAAATCTGTAGTTTACATGTTACAAAACGATTGGGTTCCTATGAAACATTTAATGATAATTGTGTTTGGAATACATTTATGTTCTAACACAGGATGGTTTTATGTTTTAAATATGTGTCTTTGTTTGCAGTGGAGTTTTATTAATAAATAAATATCCTATTCACATATCTTTAATGGATAGAATTGCATTAAAATTGTTAGTAGTTTTCAAGAATATTTGTGATTAACTACATTTTCTTATCAAATGGCAGTTGATAAGGCTTGAACTAACTTCAGCAGACTGCTTCGAAGTGAGAGTTGGTTGGAACTTACTCTAAATTCCTTATCATTTGAGAACATTTTAGTTGACATGTTTAAAGTTACAGCGCATTAACAGAAAACATTAAAACTTATCACATCGGCAATAATAGAATCTTTGTTCATAGTATTACTTAAATTACGTAATAAAACAATTTGTGATGTTTTACAATGAACAAAATTTCTCACATATATTATTATATGAAAGAGTAATTGATAAGGAAACGATTGTCTAGACAAAGATTATATTTCTAGTAAACCATTGATCATAGTAATGGATTACATCCGGAGCAAATTGAATGGCCAGTTTCAACGTCTTAATTTTTCGGTGACTCAAAGGGAAGATAAATGGCTCTTACTGTAGAATTCCGTGGCCTTGAACAGATATTGTAGTCTCTATTTTGTCAAAAATAAAATAGGATGATAATATTAATACAAATATCACGATTTTAGAATTCTATGGTTAAGAAGTACATACATATGTACATATTGATATTGCCTATATAAAACATACTAGCTTTCGCTCGCGACCCGGTTGACGTGGAATTAAAAAAAACAAAGAAAAGTAAATAATCTATGTCTTCTTCCAGACTATATTCTATATCTATGCCAAATTTCATCGAGGTCTATTTAACCGTTTAGGCTACAAACATCCATCCATCCAAACTGTCGCATTTATAATATTACTAGCTTTCGCGACTCCGTCTGCGTGGAATTAAAAAAAAAAACAAAAGTGAGTAGCCTTTGTGTTCTTCCAGACTATCCTCTACATCTGTACCAAATTTCATCAAAATCCGTTCAGCCGTTTAGGCTACAAACTCT
>JAOCNA010000029.1:3914015-3924932 GCA_026546675.1 Papilio helenus | reverse complement strand
GATAAATTACCTTTCTAACGGTGAAAGAATTTTTAAAATCGGCCCAGTAGTTTTTGAGTTAATTCAATACATACAAATATACAAATCTTTCCTCTTTATAATATTAGTATAGATTTGTATTTTTGTATGTATTGAAATAACTCAAAACCTACTGGGCCGATTTTAAAAATTCTTTCACCATTAGAAGGGTAATTTATCTGTGAGTAACATAGGCTATATTTTTTTCACGCGGGCAAAATCGCGAGCTTCAGCTAGTAAAATATAAAAATAGATACAGATTAAAGTTACACATAACATACTAAGTATACAAACTTGACTTCTTAACATGCAATATAAATAAAATTACTCTATTGTGTTGATAAAATACGCTTACTTGGTATCATCACTTGTCTTCGAAACAATCGTGATGTAGATAAAAACACAGACATTCAACTTTGTATCAATAGGACAACACGAACTAAACTGTATTCCACGACTTCTTACTACGATATAATAAGTGTGATTACGCAACTCGTATTTTATGTAGAAGAAATATTTTAAATTCAATTTGAACTTTTACCTCTGATTTTTTAATCATTACAATGTATGGGTTCAAACAATTTGTGTACAAGCTGTGTGGAATTAAAAAAAAACTCATTTATTAAGAACACATCTTCCAGACTATGTTCTACATCTATGCCAAATTTCATCGAGACATATATAGTAGTTCTGTAGTTACGTGGTAAAAAAAACATCCATCCATCAAACGTTCCCTTTTATGTTAGTATGAACTCGTTGACATACATTTTGCTTATTTTTTTACATTCAAATATTTATAAATTCCTTTGTAATAATTCTCGAAATATTCATCCCAAGACAAATTTGTTGGATCAAACGGGAACTGTCGTTGATCTTGTTGTGATAATGTCGCGTACAAGCTGCGCGTATTTTCTGTTCTCCAGAAGAACGAAATCGATGTTAACTTCTTGAGTAGATCTCGACGTGCTATCGCTGGTTTTAGTTCTTTTACATATCTAGAAAGAACAACTGTTAAAATAAACCAATCCACTAACTTACTTCGAATTCAAGAACTCGAATCGAATGATTCCTCTCACTTTGAAATCGGCAAATCGTTCAACGGAACTGAACTATTACTCATTCGTTCACTAAATTAATAATTAGAATTTTTCGATCATTTATAAATTAAAGATAAATTAAAAAATCCTAAATGGCTCCTTAACAATTCCAAATTCTTTACAATGTAAAGTTTTTAACATTAAATCTTTTTCTATGCCAATTTCTGGAAAGTTCTGCCATAATATTTACCGCGCTTCCATTCCTCGACATCGCAACCAGAAATCGGCTACATGAGCTGGCACCAATTGGTAAAATAGACTCACAATTGACACCATCCAAGGTGACTTGAAGAAATAAACCTTCGATGTACTGTTAACTGAAATATTCAACCATCTTAAAGATCTTAAGTTATTAATGACATTAGTACCTACAGTTGTAACATTTGTACAGAATATAGAGATATGGGATCATAACTTAAAGTTAAGAAACACTGTGATATCTTTATATCAATATATGTCAATGGCGACCAAAATCAAAGTACAGTTTTACAAGACAAGATGAAAGTTCAAAGAATTAAATTTTATTTCTATTTGCCTTCAGGGTAGCAACACAAAGAACTTAGGGGTCATGTATATGTATCAGCACTCACCATTATGTTGTTTTCGATAGGCTTCAGCACATTTTTCCGTTAAATATCCACAAATTATAGGGTTATCTAAACTTGAGCAGGAATTGTAAACTTTCACATCTTTATTATCACTGAAAATGAGATTTTTTAATTTAAAAAATCTTTAACTGAACTGGTTTAAATAAAATGTTTACATTACCTGCATTTCGTTGCTGCGACTATTGCTAAATTAACAATATAATCAACAGGGATCATGTCGGTGACCGTTTCTCTTTGTCCATGGAATACTTTGTTAACGCCTCTACCGAAGTCGTATATTAATCCTGTAGTTCCATTCCAGTTATCCACCCAGCCTGGAAGTGGTTCGCCGGATATCGCACCAACTAAAATTAAACCAAAATGTATGAATATCCATTTATCATCAGCTAAATGTCACCCACAGCTGCAAGCCTCCCCTAAATATTGCCACAGCGATCGATCCTCTCCCTGTCTCCATGTCCTACAGGATACTATCCAGTAGCAGGATACTTATTTCATCATCATCATCATCATCATCATCATCACCAGCGTTCTATACGTCCCCACCGAGGCGCTCGGAACCTACCCTAATATATACTTATTTAGTAGTATTAAAAAACAATACCTATAGAAGGCCGTACAATAATTGTAGGCACATTTCCGTGTTCTTCTGCGACCAGCGACTCAGCCATTGCCTTTGAAAATGTATATGTGTTGATTTTGCCTTCTGCAAATTTGTAAACCATATAGTCAACTCTTACCAAATATTAATATGTATTTTTTTAATATATTATATAATCATTACTTAAAATCTGATTCATTTCCTTGGGGCTGTTGTTATTTTCAAGCATTTTGTACACTTCCGATAGCTTGTAAGGCGGTGGGTATACGATTTCCTCGACTACTTTTCTCTCAGCCTGGCTGTATGCTGTCGATACGTACACAAAAGCCTAAAAAAAGTAAAAATTATAATGAAAACAAGTACGACATATAGCGGCGACTATACCCTTCTTGTCCATCTAAGTAGACCAATAACTTCGTAAGAACGGCTGAAAGTTACTGCATGCGGGACGTGGAGGATCATATCCTGACGGCACTGGGGAAGTTCTTTATCGTAGATTAACACTGGTTGATGATGATATACTGCATAGTAAAGGTGCAGACCTCCATTTTATTCATTTGATGGCACAATCTCAAAACTTCTCGCGTTCCTTCCGTATTTACTTTTAAAGCATGCTTCAACGGTTTGTGGAATCTGATATCAGCAGCTGAATGAAATACCACAGATACCTGAAGATTACAAAATTATATTAAAATTGATGATGCAGCAAGTTACATGTGTTTTTGCGTGGACTACATACTTGGTTGGTGTAATAAAACTGCGGAGTCTGAGATGTTTATTCGGCTTGAAGGACCATATGGCTCTCTGTTGGTTCTGATATGTGAATAGACTGTGCTTCTCGGACTCGGCGGCATTGTTATACCAACCAAGAATCCACGCTCCAAACATGAATTGCCTAGAAACGAACTCACGTTTTCTTTAATCGTTTTTTGATCTTCACTTCTTAGACCCAATCTTTGTAATTCCATATCACCTTCTATAGGAACAATTTTATCTAAATCCTTTGGTCTCGTTTCCTTCAATTTCGAAAAGAGCTGAAACATGAAGTTTGTTAGGTCTAAAACTTTTATTGAATAAAAGAAAACTATAAGAAAAATTATTGTTACTTACTGGACTTTCTGTTATGTGTTGTAGTCTTTGTTCAGCTTTGATACCTTTCTTTTCTCGAAGGATAACGAAAATTTTATCTATTTCACTACAATTGAAGAGCAGTCTTTCTATAAAAACCTAAAAATGTGTATGAAATAAAGTACAGTTTTGTACAAAAAAAAAAAAGAAAAAACCGTAAACAAACAGTAAAGTACCTTTCCTAAAAAGCCAGCTCTACCGGTAATCAAAATTGATTTTCCTGCATAAAAATCGGCAACTGCTGTATAACTATTTTTAGGATGTTCTAGCAACGCATCTGTCCTATTACGAGAAAGCCTGTGATTATTATGAAAACTAAATAAATCTTTAAAAAATTAAGGGTTTATTTTTTCAGAGTTTTGGTACTTTATTTATTGAATAATACATATTAATTCAAGATACAGAGAACACAATGGATATTTCTACAGTAATATCGAAAACATGTATAGAAGAATTTCTATAAGTTTTACAATTCAATGAAACTCGATATTAATACTGCTTCAAAAATAATTAAAACATTTACCTTACTGTTGACGATGTATGGAAGTTAGAGAAACATTTTAATTGTCCTTCAATTGATTTGAAATCAGCAGACATTGAGTAGAGTAAACGACGAATCATTTTCAAAGTTTGCGACTGCACGATGCAAACACGGTCGAATATAAACCGACAGAACAAAATTTGCATTGAGATTGTCTTTTATAGCATTTAAATGCTGGGAAGTGAAGTTATATTGTGTCAGACACAAGCAGAACAATTGTTCAGTTTTTATTTGTATAAATAGATTATTAGATAAATACAAATCAAACAAAGGAAGATTAAATAATTTTTATTTAGCTAATAATATTTGTATGCAGTACACAAACAAGAGCAGCGTAAGAGAGTCGGTGGCTCAGGGGTTTAAGCTGACTTGTGATCTTCAGGTCTTTAGTTTGAATCCCGCAATATTCCCATCTGATTTTCGAATGAAAGAAAACATCGTGATGCAACTTGCATATCGGGGAAGAAATTCAAAGATATATGTAAAGTTAACCCGCAGTGGGCCAGTGTAGACTATGGTCTAGTCACCCTTAACTTAGAGTAGTCTCCGAGCCACTCAGTGGGGACGTATAGTGAGCTGGTGATGATGATTTACACAGACAGTTTCAAGCATTTAGTTTTGTAAAAGCTGCCCGTGGTCATTCCCGTAGACCCGAACAAGAAAACGTTTCGAATCAGTGACGATTAGAGTGACAGTAGAGGCCGCGCAGTCGCCCGCCGCCCGCGTGACCGTGCATTCATTGTCGGAATCTATTGTGATACAGCGCATCTCGTCGAAGGAAAGTCCAACCTGAAGATAAAAAAATAAACATTTGTGAATATTACCCCTATGACACCCAGAAGAAGGCTGAAAATCGAATGACACCAATGACTAAATCGGATCAGTCACTTATAGGAGCCAATGTCAAGTACCCTCCGTCATTCAATTGTCTCAAAATCAGATAACGTACTTGCAACTCGTGCAACTTGCGCCAGTTACAGTATACATGCCTATCTCTAACATAAATAAATTTTATATTTATTGCCACAAAAAAACTACAAATGAAATCATACAAACAGCTACCTTAGAGCTAATAATAAAATGTGGCAAAGGTGGCAAGCTCAGCTAATGCAGCTAAAGCAGGCTGTTTCTGCGCTGGTTTTCTGCTGACCCCTTTACACGCAAGTATGTAAGAATGCCTGCTACTGATGTGTCTCGCCTTAATAGAGGGAAGGATAAACGAATTGTTTTAATATATTTAAAGTATAAATTCATTTCCGTAGCATTTACTGATTAACGATATCACTGGAAAAAATCAAGTTTACAAATGAACAACTGGTTTTGTAAAACAAGTTTTATGTCGTTATTTTTATCATAATTTGAATTAAATAAACTGAATGTTATTTTTTTCTTGCATAATATAATCTTTGTAAATAATTTTATTCTACAATTCGTTTGTTTAATGTAATTAAAACAGTGGTAGAGCCCGGTTTAACATCTTCGCACGAATGGGCTGGCTTGCCCGGTGTAATACCACGACCACACAGAAGACATACGTGAAGTGAGAGCAATTCCGCGTTTCGTCTGGAGTGTGGTGCCGGAGGCCTAATGTTAGTCCCCTTCCTTTCCTACTCTTTTCTAACACGGAAAATATGGGAAGGGAAAGTGGATTTGACGATGGAGGAGACGCATAGGAAGGGGAAATATTCTCTTTAAGTGCGTCTCCTTCTCCGTTGATTACGGGTAGGCAACGCATCTGCAATTGCGGATTGTATATGGGCAGCGATTATCTCGCTTTCTCGGCGAATTTAGGTGGCAGTTTGCTCGTTTGCCACCTTCTAAAATAAAAAATGTAAACTCTATAAAGGTGGCTTTCGTAAAAAACTACGTAAATCACTATTTTAAAGAAAACGGCTGCTGCAACAACTTACAGTACCTTCACCCCTACAACCGCTCACAGTTTAACAATTGAACAATACCTGAACTTGTAGGAAATCCTCATAATCTATATTAGTATCCATTTCGTTGGTTTCACTGTACATTAGTTGACTTTCAGTGACATTATCACATATCCCACATTTCCATAATCCTCCAGAAAATACCGGCTCTCCACCTAAAACATAAACATATTCATTCTCGCAAATATTCTAAATCTATACTATTGTTATAAAGAGATAAGATTTGTATGTATTGAAATAACTCAATCTATTGGTCCGATTTTAGGCCGCTAAGTAACATAGGCTATATTTTTTAACATATTTTTTATTCCACACGGATGAAGCCGCGAACATTGTTTTAATAAAGTGAAAGAATTTTTGAAATCGGTCCAGTAGTTTTTGAGTTTTGTTAGAAACACTGAAAATATTAATCTGTCCCTTTTAGTCTTCAAGAAAATGTGCAATTTTATTAATTCAACTAGTTTTCGTTCACGACTCCGTCCGCGTGGGATTAAAAAAAACAAAAACGAGTAGCCTATGTGTTCTTCCAGCCTATCCTCTACATCAACACCAAATTTCATCGAAATCCGTTCAGCCGTTTAGACTACAAACAAACATCCATCCATCCATCTGATATGATCATTACAAATGTTATTTATTAAAGAACTAAAGTTTTAACATACTAACAAGTAATTTTTTATCCATTATTTTTATATATTTTTAAAATAAGAAGTCATTAAAATATTTCATTCATCATAATTAAATGAGATAAAAACATTATGTTCTTTACACTAAAGACATCCCAAGATATTTTTTATTCAAGGTCAATGACACTGAACTCTATATCAACAAAGACGATAATTACTTGGACCTTTTTTGACTTTTTTATAATTAAAGAATAAACGAGTAAATGCCAAAGTATCAATGACCTTACAAAATATCAACAAAACAAAGCAGTTTTAGATCAACCTGTACTACAATAACATGTTCATCTCGCTCGTTTTCTTTGAAAAAAGTAAAGACGGCAAATACAAAAATATTTTTGTCTTTTTCTTTTCTCTTCTTAATGATGAAAATGCACTATTAATACTATCACTTTTTCATAGTTAAATCATGCTTACTTCCGCCACGACCTTATTCCGAACCCGTGGCCTCCAACCCTTCTCCCGCGCCTTCCGCTAGAACATCCACACCTTCGACGCCGACACATCGATCGTCTCTTGAAGGTTTTTAAGAAAAAAACGTGTGGATTTGAGTGCCTGGTGAAATATTAATATGCGTTATTTCTGTACATGATGCATGACTTTTTGGGTGATACTAACAAGCTTGAATGCAAATAACTCATAACATAGCGATTTACCTAACCGGTTGGGGTTTAATAAAATACATAAAGTTATTAACAACTAACGTTTTAATACATCGTGTCATTTCTTAACAGGATCAAGTTCAAAACCGAAGAAGAGAAGTTTCTTTAGAAAATTCAGTTCATCAAAGGAGGCGACACCGCCGAAGTGTGTAAGCATGCAGCAGCCGCCGGTGGAGATGGCGCTGCGGGAGCTGACGCACCCCGCGCACAACGACCAGCTCAAGAACCAACAGCAGGTCACTTTCAAACTTGTCAAGACAGGTAAGTCTTTTTCAATTTAATATGAGACTTCTTGGAAAAGAAACAAAATACACCACATATTTGGTGTAACGGGAAACAATTACTTTTATATTTTTTGTAGTTAATATTCGGTTGCTTGGTAACATTTAAAATTTATTTTCACAAGCTCCATATATATTATTGTAAGGATATTTTATTGGTAGTTTGATTCAGCAACATAGTACGAAAGTGGTCTTTCTGTCACATCCTATCGCTCTCGTAATTGAAATTCGACCACAAAACCGCTGTCCAATAAGATTTACGCTGTTGCGAAATCTAACCACAATTCACACCGTCTATAAGTCACCGAGTACCAGTTAGATACTCTGTATCAATATTATTAAGGGAAATTAATAACTGATTAGATAAAAGAATTGACACTAAACATATGTTTCAATTAATATGAACTATGAGTGAACATTAACAAATTACGAATATAAATATTATCGTCTGAATTTCTCAACCAAATAATTAGATGACAAAGGGTAGTTTAAAAGAAAAGAAAAATGAATTTAATACGAGTATATGCACGATGTACAAAAAACTCAGATATGTTTCACTTTGTATTAATTTAAATTTTATAAAAGTTGTCCAAGTATTCAACTTGTATAATACAAAAAAATTACAAAGAAAAGAGTGATGTAGATGAAATCATTGACCTGACTAACAAGTAGAATTTACATATTTAAAATGCACGCGAACTTTGCTAATAACATAATTAACTTAAAAACGTAAAAAGCTTCATTGACTTTGACAAATCAGTGTTTAAAAACAAAAGAAAAAACTTCAAAAGAAAATTGACCGTGCTATTAAAACTGTTACTTATATGAATTATAACATCGTGAGGTGGATAACTAAAACAATTATTTCCGGTTCCTCATTTTAATTATCGCGAAGAGTTTTATATGTATTCGTACAAAATCATCTAATTATTCCTTTTTGGTTTAGGTTAAAAAACCAGCCATCTTTTTACCTTACAAGCGGTATATTTTTACATACATTCTATTTAAAACGTTGACCACTTTACACACGAGGGCTGTTGGCCCATTTTCGAGAGGCGCCGAGAGTGTTCGTTGAAAAGCCTCATTCCCCAAGGAAAGTATAAAGATGAATCAAGCTATTGACTTTTTACTTAAAAAGTCAGTAAAAAAGTATAAGTATTATTACGAATAATGCAATTTAAGAAAACACGATTAGGAATATCTAATTACATATAGATTTTTGAGTTACGATCCACATTGTAATCCTAATTGTAGTGTAATGTAGCGACAAGAATACATTTTCGGCGAAAAAAACAAAGTCCAATTTACTATCCTGTAGTAATAATAAAATAATTTATTACTAAACTTGGAACAAATGTATACATGGTTAGAAAAGCTAAAAATATTTTGACCGTTTTTTTCAATTCTTCCAGCTATTTCAAGTCAGTCATATTCGAATTCGTACACACGAGATCCTTCAATCGATCAACGCCATCTAGTAGCACTGAATCCCAATTAATTTTGTTAGTCTCGTATCGAGGTTCAGTGCTTCTACTGTCGACCCAAAACTCGATTCCACAATGCAATTTACACAGTCCCCACTAGACCGCAGGGCGACGGGATTACTCTAGCCTTGTAGAGAACATTCGCTTTCCATTCCTGCTTTTGGACATAATCTTATTTCTTGCATAAATTTATATGGTTACAAATACTTTATATGTCAGAGTCAGTTATACCTTTTTTGTTCAAAATTCCATATTACTTACAATGTTCAAGATACGAAACACTTTATTAGATAGTATTATACTTTGTATTAAATTAAATATAAATGGAATACAATTCCTTTGAATGATTAAATTATTAATCCGCAAAAAACCAACTAGTTTATTAAATTTAAATTGAACAAAGCATTCCACTCACCCGTCATAGTCATAGTATTGCATGACGGTCAAATTTAATTTACTACTTTAGACCAAAAACCACTGTTTTAACATTTGACATTTAAATACGTTGTTTAAATCAGTTTATCTGGGTCTTTAGCATTTATTTTCAAGAATGATTTTAGAGAAGAAAATCTTTTAATGAGAATAGAATGTTAGCTTTTTTTTACATTATTCTATTTACTTTTTAAATTACAATGAATAGAATAATCATTCTTATTCCAATTGTTATTAATTCTATATTCAATTGCGTAAATAAATCAGTATTAATTCGTATTATGCTAATCAAAATAGCAATTAATCCGCACTCACAAATGTTATGTAGTGGTTCCAATTCAATCTGTCCAGAAGCCACAATACCGCACGATGCAACTTTACAAGAGCGGACACGTCGACCTATTGTCGCATTTTGACCCACATTACTATGAGTTTTGCGTACGAAATTATTTTATTATACAAATAAAATATTATCCTTACACAATATGATTAGTTCTTTATACTTATACAGAAATAGAAATTTATATCTAATGGAATTTTTTAGACAAAATGTTTTGTCGAACTCTTAACAGAGTTTTTTTTTACGTTTTTATTTAATTTTCTTATGTAACATCAGATTAAATTGATTCTTAATATTAATTTTGATAGAAAAGAAACAATAAGTACCATTTTTATTAAAAAAAAAAGCTATGTGTTTAATTATTTTTAGACAAATATTACAGTAAGCACATTTAAAATAAGCTACTACAAGATTTGCGCAAGGGCATCCTTATTGCTGTCTGCAATTTCTAACAGTGGGACAGACGAAGCTAGACAGAAACACAAGGGTAAATACATATATAACACAAACTTTATATTCTTTAAATTTATGTATAGCATTGTTTAAAGTTTGGAGTTCGAAAGGTCAACAATACAATGACTAACGAGCTTTCGGGCACTTAATAATTCAGGTCTCGATCAGTTTACACCGAAGGCCTTGTTACAAATTTTGTCGACGTTTGAATTATGTATTGTGATCTACTTCGATCGAAATCTTGTGAAATGGAGTGCCGTAATCTGTGCCCTATCGGTGTTTGTAATCTACTCGAATGATCGCCGGAAGTACGCTAGAATTTATTAAAAATATAAATAAGAGGCATAAATCAGACATCTATCTCATTGAATATCGATGATACGTAGCATTATTTTACATTTGAAGAATTGTTTCAATTAATTTTAAATTTATAAGAGCGTCAGTGGCTTAGGGGTTTGACCACTTGACTTGTAATCTACAGGTCTTGGGTTCTAATCCCGCGACGTACCAATGTGATTTTCGATGTTTTGGAATTTAATATGTACATTATTTACCCGACAGTCTTAAGGTGAAGAAAAACATCGTGATGCCTGCACATATCGGCGAAGAAATTCAAAGATATGTGTGAAGTCAACCAACCCGCACTTGGCCA
>JAOCNA010000029.1:3883051-3895282 GCA_026546675.1 Papilio helenus | reverse complement strand
TAAGAATTGGAAACATTTCTATAAACTTTCACCCTTGGGAGTGATTACATCGTGCCGAACTCTCATCGGACTTTAACTCCTTATAACGGCGAGACACCGCAATAACTTTCATACTTAAAATTAAAGTTAGTTAAACAAAGTTTAAGATACTTGCAGAATCATTAAACCTTTATATATTTAATGTATTTTAAAACATCGATATCTCTATTTTTTATTTAAAATTTGTCTTTAAATAAAAAAAAATTCAAAATCGGTCCACCAGCGCCGGAGATATCGCGTAACACACATAAAAACATACGGAATTCTTTACCTCCTTCTTTTAGGAAGTCAGTCAAAAAATAGTCTGCCTCTGGTGTTGCGGAAGAATTATAAAAAAAATAGAGAACACTAAGTAAAGTCTAAATAAGGTTAAATTGTAATATGTCTGTAATTTATTCGCATTTTTACTAAACGTTATTTAAGATTCTAAGGAGCTTTCCGATCATAATCTTATTTTCTTGTCTGCTTATTTAAAATGTTGGTTCGTAATCGACTTACATCGTCTGCGAACAAGAGCCTATTATTTTTGACAAAGTAGAAAGAAAAATTACAATATTTTGTTATAAAGTACAAAGTTAAGACTGCCTTTCGTTCCATTTACTTTTGTAAAGAAAAGAACCTTTATTGTTTCAAAGAGAACGTAAAAAATGACTTACAAGCCACAGCTACAAGACAGGTTTGTGTAATAAATTATTATCAATAGCAATGAAAAGCAATAAACCATACATTTTTTTAAAAATTAAGTATAAACACCGTTAAAAAAGTACGAATAAAAATATGGGTACTTTTGTCGTTCAAAGTTTTCATCTATTTTAGTACGAAAGTTTTAGAAGTTAATATCCAACTTTTCAATTCAGTCGTTTCTATTCCCTTGTCGCCCTTACTGAAGACACTGTTCAAGTTTTCTTACTTTTATTGATATATTGTTTTACGAGTATGATCCCTTTTAGCATTACTTTACGGATCTATTTTATTAATCCTATCTAATAGGTTCAATTTTAACCAAATTCAAAATAATTTTTATTGTTCCATATAACGTGAATTCGCAAATTTGAAATTAGGTTAAAATTAATTCATGCGCAAACAACACACGCAACGGTCTGGAAAACGACAAGCATATTTCGACGTAACATATTTCGAAACAAACTTAATAAAGAACATTAAACATAAAATATCCTTAAAAGTTTAAAACTTTTAAAACTGCGATTTGTTATTTACTTTTGTATTTTTATGCAAAACATTGTTAACTTGAATGTACAGAAAAGAATTCTCGAAATTTCTAGAAGATTCGAATGCAAATGTAGACACTTAGAGGAACGTTACCAGCATAGCGATTACGTTAAAAAGCGAAAATATTTATCATGCATTTAACTTGAATGTAGTTCTTTAGTCCGTAAATCCACTCAGGTTCTATCCGGAGGCGGTAAATGCCTAGTATTCGATGCATTACGTTGAGTACGTGCCTTTAGAACCTTTCTTCAGAGAATAAAATGTTGAGAATAGAATTAATTGATAAAATGTAAACATTGTTATATAACTTCTTTATTCATAATACACAATATATACAATTTATTACAAGAGCTCACATTTACGTTATGACTTTTTTCGTATCACAGCTTGCACTCATTTGTTTTACGCCTAAAATCATGTTTGCTTTTTTATTACCTTTTTAATTTATCTTGTCTTGGTGGATTGTCGGTGGCCAGTGTTAACAAAAGAATAATTACCTAAATAAATACTAATTATAATACAAATGGTGCGCCTTATCCTTAAGCGCCATCTATTGATCGATATAGACCGTTAATAATGTCAAATTTCGCCACAGAGTAGAATTAGAATTTAGAACATAGAGGTGAGTTAGTATTACAATAGATAGAATAAAAACGCGTTACATCTATGTAAAAAGGCTTCTTTTTATTCATCGTTCTCGTAGTACAATAATTAACGGAGCAGTTTTTCCCCAAACCCATAATCATTTAACGACACAAGTCGCTCCAATTAATGACCAAACATGTCATAACAACTGACACCTGTCCACTTTACACATTACCTTACTTACTTTAATTATACGTTTGAACTGAACGTTTTTAGTCCACGTAAATGTAATGCCCTAGTTTCAAATACATCATATAGAAAATATAACCTATAAAACACAAGTTCTATATTCATGATTAATTTCCTCATTTTAATTACGAGGTTTTTTTAACACCAGTAAAAACTTTTCATATTAAAAAGTTAAACGTTATAATTCTAGCATAATAAAGTTTGATTTAATAGAACTGAAAGAGAAACTGGTAACAAAAAGTTGATTCGTGTATCGTTGAAAAAAAAAATTCTATAAACAGAATCGAAGCAATCGAAGTTTCTCTCGAAGTGCTCGTAGGCCTTTCTCGGAAATGGGCCGGGAAACGCAATCTCACGCTTTTTAAGTCTCCCAGCCTCTTTTTGCCCGCCTTAAATTACTGCACGATGTAGTATTAACAGAATTCTATACCGTTATCTATAAGAAAACTTTATTTTAGTTGTATTTAGTTTTGAAATAAGTAATCATACATTTATATGTCTTCATATTTAACTAGATTTGAATTTTTGTCTTAACCCTCAAAGGCCTGATTTTTAAATCAAATTTAAAAATATACGAGTGTACCCTTTACTGTTTACTAATGGGAAAAACAGTAAAAAAACAATGTTTTTTTTTTTTCTTCTAAGTTGTCGAGAAATCCATGCCTTCAAAGGTAGGAACATCGTGATAGGCTCCTTTTCTAACATGTAATATTAATATAATATAAAATCGATTGTAGTTGCCCGATGCTATTTATAATGGTATCAACATTTGAAACTTCAGGTATTAAAGGGTTAAATCTGCGCGGCGATATCTATGTCCAATAAAATTGGCTTTTGACAACAGAAACTTCTTTCGAGACTCCATAGATTTATTTTCTATCGAAGTTTTAGCTGTCTAGTGATTTAGAAACTCGTAGTGTACAAACATTCGTTTCAATTTAACTAGCAGTTGGCAAATTTTGTTAAAAATATATTTCATTTATAGGAAAATGAAATATGAATGTCGTAGAGCGGCAGTCGGCGTATTGTATCGATTATTTTTTAACGACGCACGCTTACCTTGCCGAGCGTGACATGGTAATCGCGGATGGAGTTCAACGGCCGGATGGTTCATATTAATTAATTTATAAGTAATTTATTATCATTAAACAACACTGAGTGTATTAATAGTTTGAACTTACATAAATTAAATTATCCACATATGTAAGAAGTATGTCAACAAACAACAATGTTAATTTGTTTGTTGTTAGGAGAGCCATAATTTTTTCTTTGCATATCTTCTAAATTAATTTAACTTAGTATTAACATCTGTTAATTCATTGGTCTTCATATGGTTTACTAGATCCTGACCTCTCAAGACAGTATAAGCGGCTAGTAACATTTAAAAAAAGCATGAATGAAAAGACTCGATTTCACATCTATAAAAATTTGTTCGCCTTAATTGCTCCGAAAATACTGAACCGATTTCTAAAAATGTTTTGTTATTACAAAGCTACATTATTACTGATCTAGCTTTCCGTGTGGAATTGAAAAAAAAACAAAAGCAAGTAGGCTATGTATTCTTCCAACTTGTACTCTATATTTATGCCAAAATTTGGTCGAGATCCATCCAGCCGTTTTGGTGGTATAGAGATTACCAAACATCCATCCATCCATTTAAACTTGCACATTTATAATATTAGTAAGGAAAGGGTATGGATATGACCCGCTATATTCTTTGCACCCAGGCAAATCTGGGGAGGATCATTAGTTGAATAAACCCTAAAACCTGATTCATATTACTTCCGGCACAAACAAGGAGCCAAAATTAGTTAAGTTCGAAAACGTAATATGATGTGAATTTATAATGAAGCACGCTCTACCTACAGACAACTCGTTAAGGCTTGTCATCTCACAAAATTACATACGACTCGAGTTTCTTATTAACAAGACTTTACTCACAATTTACAAGTTCCGCAAAATCTGACATTATTTTATACATTCCTAATTTGTTACTTGTCGTTTTGTTCGCATTTTAAATATTTAATTATTACAATACTTTGATTAGTGCGTAAATACCCTAATGTTGTGACGTTTTTTTATTTAAGAATGTCTATTGTTATTTTTATAATCTAAACGATGGCCAGGATGACGGAATATCAGCACGTTTTAAGTTCTTAAGGGCCTGTCCTACCAAATTGTAAATTTTCTGATAACAATCCAACGTGTAAAATATGTGATGGAAATATCGGATTTTGTTACCTTATCTGACAATGACGTCATTTTTGAGCTATCTGAGCCTCTATCAGCCAGTGGTGGGACAGGCCTTAGTCTGTTATTTTCAAATGGTGGTTGAAATATTCTTTTGATATGAACAAAAGTAATATAAACTTATATTCATTTAAGAATGTATAAAACATGAAAGACTATTTAAAACATTTTAAATTAATAATCCTATTAAAGCTGCAGGAAACTTAATTATCAGACAACAGAGTAAAAGATAGTATTTTACAAAGTAATAAAGAAAACACAAAGAGCGACGGCGCCTAATTGCATCATAGATCTTGTTACATTTATAATATTTATGCTAGGTTTCTGAAGTTTCTACTTATTTTGTCATAACCTATCATTTCAACGATGCTGGGAAACCGGTCATAAATAAGAAATCATTGAACAGTTATTCAACAATAATACGAACTAGCGAACTATAATATTGTTAAATATTCAGTACAAATCCTCTTAAGTCAGCTGACCAATCGACGACAAATATTTGTGTACATTGGGCTTAATGATTTTTTAAGAATCGATTTGCTTTATTGTAATTTAAATCTATGAATTTATTCAAACACTTTAAATGTAAATAAAAAAATGTAGGAAATAAAATTGTGAAAACCCGTTATTGATATTAAACATTCGCGGTTAGCAATTTGCCAAAATGATCGATCACAGAATGTATGACGGGTCACGATACGCTCTCAGCGTGGATCAGTATATGATTGCTTGTTGACACGCCGCCCAACATTTATTTTGCTTTGACAATATTTATTTTACAACAATATATTACAAACATATACGTTAAACACGGGTAAGGATTTTTTTGGAAAGAAAAAGTTTTGCGAAATAATAAACGGTTAGGTATTTTCACCTAAGATAAAATTTTAGACTCGTATGTACGTATAGAATTTATACATGGTATAATTTTAAACATAAATACTGAATGCAAACAGTTGTAGCTTACATTAAGTAATTTTTTGATTTTATGTAAAGGTTCCCATTGAGTACATTATCACAATTCTCTAGTGAGATTAAAGCTAGGGCTATTTGTTACAGGCCTACGCTATTCTAATGTTACCTACATTAAAAACTTCTAAAAGCATTTTGCGTTGCTATCAGTAATTGAGGTGACCGCTCAATTACTTTTCCATCTCCCACCATTTGCGATTCTTCCGACCTCCTTCATAAACGTTGGCGAAGTATCCACAATATTTGCGGTTTTATATTCAACATCAGTATAACCCTGTAATTAAAATAATTGCTTTGTTTTTGTTATTCAAGAAATTATAATAATTGATAACCAGATCAGGAACTTTATCTTGATCGTTATAATTTCAATATTGTCTCCTATTACACTGTTGAGTTTATTCTAATTTATTTTTTATTTCAATATTGCATTCTCGTGATAAAATATACCTTACCATTAGTATTTGAATTATTAAACATTGAACGTTTTCCATTGCCGATAAATATTTCAACGAAACATGTCCGTTTGTACAGTACGTATCGTAGCGTTCCAATGCGCGCGAGGTCAATGACCTGCACTTTAATATTTACTGTAAACAACCGATCGAAGCTCACTATTCAAATTTAGTGCTACGCCATTCATTGAAAATGCACAATACAGAGGCACTATAGATTAATTAGATGTAATTTGTGGTCAGATTGCACATCGCATACGTTTTCACCTGCCTACTATGATGTTTTTCGCATCCAAGACCGCTCCAAAAACGCTCGGTTGTAACTCAACAGTCGAAATGTGGACTTTATTGTGATTGTACCCTTATTTGAGGCTTATTATTCTCGCTCTTGTCAATTTACCATTCCTAATATTTCTGTTTTATTTACTCAAGTAATCTATTAAAGGAAAGCATCAGTTTCAACTCTTTCCCAAATATACAGAAACGATACTTATGTCATATATACGGGCATTATCCAAGCGTAGAATTTGTAAGCAAAGCTGCTATTTAGAAATGTCTACGTATTTCAATAGACATCTAAAGCCTGATAGAAGGATGAAAGTAAAATATATTTCTAATAAGAAGTACCGAAACGTTCTTTATGTGAAATTATTTGTATTACGTTAAAAGAAATTAACGTAAATCTCATTTAATTAACATGCTCAGTAAACAAGCGTGTAGACATTTTAAGAAAGTTTTCCCAGTACATGTGATGTAACTACGTATTTAAGACGTGGAAGTTATAAGTACACAAACATTAAACCTCTGGCTTTAAGGATGCTCATTAATTTACGGAAATTAAAAAAAAACTTCTTTGTACACGTCCCGTTAACATTATTTTATACGATCGAAAGAAAATTGCTACGCAAATTAGTCATAGATTAAGATATAGGAGGATAATGTGGTACTTACCAACTCGATGCCCGTTTCACCGCCTGCAGGAGCCTAGTCTCTGTCAGTGTCAATCGAGTCAAGTCTTGTCCTGTCAAGTCTATAGGCGCCAGCGATGCGGCCTGCAAATGCACCGTTATTGTTCAATGACACGCCCGTTGTATCTTTCGCGATGTCGGAAAAGCAACCACCTTTAAACTCGCACACTGTAACCGAGCGACTCGCTAGACTGCTTGCACACGACCCTTTCTCCCGCACACCTCTCCGCAAGCCCCGCGCCTGACCGTACTGGAGACGTATTCAAAACTACCCACTAGTGCGACAGAATAAAAATGCACCCCGTTACCAGCGTTAACCCAGGCCGCGAAATTGAAATTATATATGTTCACCATCAAATGTGGCGAACCAGTACGATCTGTACCAAACAGTCATCGACAAAAGTTTTTGGTGTACTTTATGCCCGGCTGCACAAATATTTATATAGATTTTTTTTATGACGTTACAAATATGTTCTTACGAATATTCGTAACAACCATACTTATTATTTTAATGACGATGTAATTGTTTATTTAGCTTATAAAATCATTCAAATATAACAAAAGAATTTCTCGAATTGTACAAATCGGAGTTCTACTCGAAATACGTCGTCAAATATCATCCTCGGAAATTGTTCAGGAATCGAAATCTTACGCTTTTTAACTCCGTTACCTTCGTTTTTATTAACATTTTTTTCTGCTTAACCTCAAATCGGAATGTTGGTTATTACGAATTCTAATATTACAAAAAGTAATCAAATCTTTTTAATAAAAATTTAAGTCAATGCTTAAATAGCAATACTTTTATAGCTGTTGTGCTCTAACAGTTTTAGTTTGAAATGTTTTTTTTTAAATTTCATGTTTAAAATGCTAAATCTCGAGACAGTTTAGGCAGTCTATGAAGTTTTAACTCGCTTAATACGATAACGTAAGTCCTTTCGAAAATATTCATGCGTATTAAGTGAAAATACATTTGAAATTCTTTCAAACATTTCTACGAGCTGTACGATTTAAATAGATTTTCCACCGTCAGTGCTGCAATCTAGTAAATCCGAGTCGCGAGCATATAGCGAATATGTTTATCTCTCAGCTTTCCAGTTCGTTTGAGCAACCGGAGTTATTGCAAATATTATGGCCTCCAGTAACGGCTCTTATTGATTATTTATAGAAATATTTGCCTCGCGTTTCACTTAGGGCGTAGCACCTGCGACACAGAAATACCGTATGCTGTTTATTTTAAAATAAAAGTACATTTAATGCAAATATAGAATATTTTAATGTCATTGGATATGGAATAAAAAGTATACGACCTACATTTGCAACATATCGGAAGTAACTGAATAAATCCATAATTAGTGCCTAAATTTGTCACCAGATGGACGTACGATCTAGAAAATAATAGTACAATTTGCTTCCGTCGATTGAACTTTGTAATTAATATTCAACTTCACACAAAAAATTTCAAAGTTAATTCTCAACGTCAAATTTAGTCCTCTATCCGTTGCCTTGTAATTACTAACTTTCTATACATGAAAGTGATATGAATATTCCCGGGTATAAATTACTACCCTCATATTTAATTTCGTCCCAGCGGGGAGCCACCGGCGCCGTTGCTGAGCGCCGCACCGCTTGCGCCGCCCACACCACCAACACTGCTCGTATAGCCTGAAACACCTTACACGCTCACTACCTGTGCCAAGGACATCAATGCACTATGTTGATATGCTAACAGAGGCATGCTAGAATGACCGTAGAAGAAAACCTTTAATATGATCACTAAAAGCCGTGTAAGCCAACAAAGTTATATAAATGCCCTCGAAATTAGAGAGAAACTATTCTTCACTTGGTCCCTTTATGTTTCCATATACTTTACAGAGGTCATTGTAATGTCATCGAAGGCTTTACACCGCATCGTTCAAACATTTTTAATGACAGAATAGTTATATTACAACTAAACATTAAACAAACGATCCTTTGTTTTACTCAATATACAATAATAATAGTGTAATAAGGTAATTTAAATAATAAATAAATGTTAGGTACTTGGCAGACATTTCGTTTGGAGTTACGATGGAAAACAAATAAAATGATTTCCAGTTGTGACTAACTACTGTATGTTCATATAATATTACAAAACATATATCGACACATAGTTACAACACGATGACTCAACTCTGTTTCAGTTTATTGAAAAGATTTATGAAGCGAATAAATTGAATATACATATTTATTTGTATCATCGCGTTGCCGGTTTCGCTGCGTGTATCGGCTCGCACTCGGAGTCACAATGACACATCGCATGTGGCAATGCAGCGGGTGGCAGCGGCCGATAGTAAACACGTACACGCACCGCGCACGCACACATCGTATAAATAGCGTTTGTTGTGCGCTTACGTCGCGAGCGGGCGTGTGTCACCGCAGCGCCACTAGACGCGACGCGACGTTGCCGTTCGGCGCGCGACCCGCGCCGTGCTCGTCAACATTCGGGATACGATCACGACCGACTTCCTTCATGTGAAATACAGGCTATAATCAAACTCAGCAACGGATACGACATCGGATTAAATATAACATCGGTTAAGGCATAGAAATCTTAGATCCGGCCAAACGTCATAATATAGGAACAACTGCCTTTTTTATATCGATTACGTTGATCGTATATTATCGATCCGTTCGGTATCGTAATAACCGGTTTTGACTGCATACGAAATTTTAATTATGTTGATATTTCAGAAGAGCGTTTTAAGCTTATTATCTGGTTTGATTTGAACGCTTATGTTTTAGTAATTCTTTTGTTTTAGTTTCTAAAAAAATTGTATTGACATACGTATACCTTTAAACATCGGTATTTCGAATGTAAACTATTGAGACGAGAAGAATAACAAAAGTACAATGAATACAAAAAGGGCGGGAATGAGTGTCTGGCGACGAGGCGGCCCATATGGCAGCGGTGACGTCACGCGGTGACCTTTTTGGCCGCGCTCCTCGCACGCCAGCGGAATGTGGTCGCGCGAGTCCACGGAGCGTAGGCAGCCGGTGTATTTTTTCGCCCGGTCCTACCTACATACGTCGCGCGCGAATGTCGTCACGCGCTGTTGCCGCCCCGCGCCGCGTCGCGCCGCTGTGCGAGTGCGAGAGGCCGCCGCCACAACAGCGCAGCGGCAGCGCGGGCTCGCTTTCGAGAACGCTCAACCGGTCGAACCGGTTTCGTATTTATGGACGGAGTGTAAATGCACCTACCCAGATATCGAGCCTCGGACTCGGCCGCTTGCGCAAATCGGCCGCCGTCCGTTGGACACGTACGCGGTCGCCTATCGCGGTTTATCGCAAGCACGCGTCACACCGAATCGCTATTTTTACAATGTTAACCCACATTCTTATTGGTAAACAACGGCTTTTCTGCTGCGTTGCATCATGTCACACTACGTACAAACAACACGTTATGTCAATATTGTACATATTCTAGCAAATTATTTTGAGAAATATTAACGTGGGTGCTATCTTTTAAACTAATCTTTTTACAAGAAGAGGTCTAGACGTAGACAATAGCGTCAAACAGACAATGATTTAAACAAAACTGTCTAGTCAGTGTGATTCTTGATGTCAAAGCTTATACTAATAGACATTTAGTAAGCGTCAGGTATCACCTAGAGTCGGCAGTTACAGAAATAAAGGTTGACTGAAGCAGGTTTTTAAGTACTGCATAATCATATCAATTCGTGAAGCGAAAACTTTGTTAACCCATTTTTAAATACATTTTGCGAACTGAGAAACCTGTATTTGATACAGTAAAAGTTAATTTGGATAAGTGCAAGGGATTATGGATTATGTTCGAATATTGACTATGATGACTATTACTCCGAAATACTTAGTTGTCCTAAGAAATCACGTGTGTGATTAAAAAGAAGTTGTAATAGATTAGTTATAGTTTTTGGAATTATAAATTGTCCTCTAATTCAAAAAATCCTTTTTATCTTTTACTTAATTATTTGTAAGACAATTATAAGTTTTTTATTGATGTCATTATTGATATTACATGTTTAAGTGGTATCTTTAATGCTTGACGAAAACAATCTAAATCTATTTGTTAATTAAAAGAATACAATATCTTGACACACTGCAGTAAAACATACATTAAATGACACCACAATCGTCAAAATCGGCTGTGCACAATGACACAATGGAATGGAATTTTTGTTGATTGTAGTTGTATTCAAATAATGCAACCAAGAAAAACATTTTGAGAATTCCGAGTAAAAGTTCAAAATTTGTTTAAAAGTATTTAACAAACACAGTTGGGTGGGCCGCAAATACAGAAGAATTGATACTATCTACATTCGAAAAATCAGAAGTTTTAGTATCTGTAAAGTGGAGAGGGATTTCCTTACCGTTGGTTTTGAAGGAGGTGGCGTCGAAAGACGGTGTGCGGAGTGGGTGCTTCTCCTGTTTGAAAACGCGTTCGGGTGCGAATGGCGCCGCCAGCGACACGGCCGGCAGGGACTCGCCGCGTGTTAGCGGAGGCCGTGTGTGCTCCTCTAGCAGCCGTTTCGTCGGCTCGTGGTGCGTCTGGTGCTCGTCCTCCTCTAGCGGCCGCTTTAGCGTTAGACCAGGGGCGAGTCGTGCCCCACCGTGGGGAAGATGATGTGCGGTCAAATGAGTTAGCCGCCTTCCTTCGTGCTCCTCTCGTCGACTGCCGTACTCGGCTAAAAGTCCCGCGCTAGGCGTGGGACGCGTGTGGTGAAGCGGGAACCCGGCCGTGGGCGCATGGTGGGCGGGCTGAGACGGTTGGCCTCGGCCGGTCGTCTCCCCGCCATTCTGATGCGCCTCTAGCGGCGTTCGGTGAGCACCCTTAGTGTGTGACGGGCCTCTGCCCTCCTGAAAGCCGTGCGCTCGCTTCAATTGGCGGGCGGTATCCAGGACGACTTCGATACGGTCCGCGCCCTCATAGTTGACACAGCCGCGACACACCGCCTCCGAGAACTCGTGCAACATGGCCCACGGCATACGCGGCAGGTCGCACAGGTAGCAATGCTGTCTCTTCTGCATCACCGACATCTCGCCGGCCGTCGAGCGGAACGGGAGAGATCGGTTTTCTTCGTTACTTCTGTAAATTGTCACTGATTACTCGTACTCGCCACGAGAGACACTGTCACCATGGTACACGCAAACACCAGTTTCACATTCGTATCCGCGAGGGGAGACGTTGCGCTACGTGTGTATCGCGCGGCGGCCGAGCGGGGACTAAAAATCCGCTACCTCAGAGTATAAAGGTTTCTGGGTTTAATTTCATATATCCTCCCCTTTCCTTCGTTTATTTTACACAAATTATTTTAATTTAAAATTGTCTTTCTTTAGCAAAAGGCTGCAATTATTTCATGGAATTTTTAACAAATGAATTATATTTTAGGTGGTCTTACTCATTAATATTTATATCTCTAAACACAGACGGTAATTGGTATTTGAAATACTTTTTTGATTTTAAAATGCAA
>JAOCNA010000029.1:3548439-3558724 GCA_026546675.1 Papilio helenus | reverse complement strand
CGGCCCAGTAGTTTTTGAGTTATTTCAATACATACAAAAATACAAATCTTTCCTCTTTATAATATTAGTATAGATTGGTACATACCAGCAACAAATATGACATGATTATAAATTTTGGTAAAAAACTTATTTATATTTCTATAGTATAAAAACACTGACCCAATTAGACAACATAGTGTAAACATTATCATTTTAAAAGCAAAATGTAATATTTATGAATACAATAGTTATTTACCTCCAATAGTCTCAAGGAACTCTATTGCGGTGACATCAGCTCCGAGTCTCTGGTACACGGAGCCAAGCTCAAGACCTATCACTCCCGCACCAATTACCAACATCTTCTTAGGTACGGATGGAAGGGAGAGTGCTCCCGTTGATGTTATGATTTGTTTCTCGTCAAACTGGAAGTAAGTTACAATAGGTTTACACATTTAAGTAAGATAAGAAATGCACTTGTGAAACTAGTAGAAAACTTAAAAATACTTGAAAAATAGACATATTAACATGGTCAAGAAAGTATATAATTTTCAGAAAAGTTTTCAGGTTTTTGGGGCCTGCATGGAATTAAAAAAAAAACAAAAGTAAGTAGCCTATGTGTCCTTCAGGACTATGCTCTATATCTATACCACACAGGTAAACTTTAGCAAACATCCATCCATCTAGACTTTCGCATTTATAATATTAGTAAAACTACAATTTGCAATTCAACAAAAATCTCAATATTCCAACATTATTTTTATGTATCATCAATGCAAGTGAATATAACAAATAACTTATATAAATCTTTTGTGATGTGGTAATTATTTATACATATTCATTGTAGTTAATTTTTCTCAACATTTCTGCAACTAAAATATGCATTGTTATTGCAAACATTGCTGCATTAAAACACTGATTTATGTAAACAATAAATTAAAATGTATTTACATAGAATTTCAATAATTCAACATCTGTATTACATTCATACATTTTATTCATACTTTTATATCAAGAATAAACAATATGAAATGTCTCTTCATTGCACATTACTCTATTCAGCAAAATATTACAGTGTTATTTGTATGTTATTAGACAAGAACATTTACCAAAGAGATTAAATATAATTGCAGAAAGATGTGTTTTTAGATGCCTTTTTTAGTATCTTCCAAAGGTTATCAGAGTAAAAAATAGAGATATTTGACCTACTAAAACCCCCTCGGAGGCCTCTAGTGCTTCCTAAGTTACCAGAAACACAGACCTGAACCTTAAACTAAATTTCCTAAAAGGCATTACTTCCTGTGGCTCTAGTGATGACGTAAGACAACACTATCACACCATCTTCCTGGAACTATTTTAAAAGGCAATTGGAAACACTCTCTGACTACTCACAACTCCAATAATTGTTAGAGGCTTCATAGAATATGTGATGGAATATAATGGTAAAGTAACAAGTAAATAAACTTACAGTGACTCCAGGGAATGGTGTAACTTCAGAGCCAGTAGCAATCAGAATGTTTTTAGTGTTAATAGTCTCAACACCTTTTTCTCCCTTCACCTCGACTTTGTTGGGTGCAACAATTGTTCCCAGACCTCTAACTAGTTTTACCTAAAATGACAAAAATACATCTACTTTATTATTAACTTAATAAGTTATAAGTAATATCTTTGATGCTAAATAACACTGATGCTGAATAGTTAGGATAATTTACATCTATATGGCTGCAGGATTAAACTAATCTTTGGATTTAATAAGTGTTGTTGCTGCAGTAACTGTGTACTACAAATTCATGGGTATTGCAGAATATCCAATGGATATGGTTGTTGTATTGACTTTTATTATAAAAGTCGATTTTGATAGTTATGTGACATACTTGATTTCCTGACAAATACAGTGGTAACATCTCTCTTGCCTCAAATCAACCCTAATTTGCATATCATTATAATTACTGTCCATTATAGTGAGCACAGTATAGTTTAAAGTCAAAGTATTTGACATAGTATTAGTGGTAGATTACATAAGGTGATGAATCAATTGTACTATTATCATTTCAAAATGATCTATGGAAGGATCATTTACAAGGTAGCTAAGATGCAATGTACATAAAAACTTACCTTGTTCTTTTGGAAAAGCATAGCAATACCACCAGTCAGCGCTTTCACTGAATTAGTTTTGTATTTCATCATTGCATCAAAATTGAATGAAACATTTCCCACTTCAATACCGCGGTGCTTGAAGTCATGTTTGGCCATGTGATACAAGTGCGAGTTGTGCAGGAGAGCTTTCGATGGAATGCAACCAACATTTAGGCATGTTCCACCTAGGGTTGGATCTTTCTCTACGGAAATTGTCTGAAAAAAAGGTTTCAATATAACCATAACTATCCTACATAATTTATGATGAAAATAGTTTTTTTTTGATTATTCATATCATCATCATCATCACCAGCTCACTGAGGGGCTCAGAGCCTACCCTATGTCAGGGTGATATTATTCATATAAATCTTATTAATATTGTAAAGAATGTAGGGTATAAATCTTTACCTTCATACCCAGTTGGGCAGCTTTGATAGCAGCAACATAACCGCCAGGGCCCGAACCAATTACAACAAGGTCAGCATCATGACTGGTGGCATAGTTTCTTGTAGCAATTCGTAAATTTCCACCCTATAATGTATTAACACAAATATTTATAATCTCTTGTTACAAAATTAATAATAAGATATTAATTTTTGAGCTAAAATATAAAAATAATTTGAAATACTTCATAGGGAATAACGAAACATATACGAGTTTGACAGGCGGTCACATGTTGAAGGTCGATTTCGGGATAATTTATGTAAATAACAAATGAACCAAAAAACTAACGAAAAATTGTTGAAAAACCTTAATCTAAGCAGTTTTTAGTTTGAATCCTCAGAAAATTTAGGAGATCAAGTCGTTGCATAACAATTTGGCTCACTAATAAAATGTTTAACGAGATAATAAAAATGCTTCTGACATACCTTTACTGATGTAGTTGCAAGTTTAAGGAATTTGTAACCCATTTTTTAAAGAAATATTTAAAGAGATTTACGTATTTTTTTAATTTTCTTTATAAATATTCGGAACCCTGGCGATCACGTCAACGTACATCAAATGTCAAATGTCAACGTTAAAGTGTCAAAGTCACTTATTGGATTTATATTGCACGCAAAGTTGCTAGAATTGAAATCTAAACTTCGGTCAAAAATGTAACGAAAAATTATCCATCTTCATGAAGACTTCATTATAAATATAATTCGTTATTTTGCCTTTTTTTTGGTATCAGGCAGTATCAGATTCGTTATTTTGCCTACTGAAATAATTGTAAAGTTGCACGTATAGTTTTATATAAATACGATTTGAGTTTATTAAAGTTGAAGAGTTTGCCTAAATATGTGGTTTAATTTAAAGTAAAACTAAAATCAAAGCTAGGTTTCTGTTGAACAATATTATTTTGATTTTGCAGAACTCTGTGTTATCCGTTTTCCTTAAGAAAATAAAAACCTATAAGGTTGAAACTTTTGTAGTGGCCAACACTCAAATGCGCGCGCTGCTAAGATCGGAAGTTTGTTTATCAATCAAATCAGCGGTCTGGTACGAAAGGTCGCGGTTGTGTTCAGTTCTTGTGGATGCGCACTTGCTTCGTAAATAACAGTGTTTTTATTTACAAATTTTTAATTATACATATCGTTTGATTAATTCTACGTGCTTAATTAAAAATAGAAGTGATTTTTCATTTCATCTTAAACAAGGAAAAAGGCGGGAATTTTTCCCAAATTAGGTATGTACAATATTATGTTTATTTTCGTAAATATTTACACTATGTAATGGAATTTTTGAATGTTTTAAATCGGCCTTCGAAGTGAGGGTTTTTAATATTATCATTTTCATTTATAACCATAATATACCGTAATGTATATAGCACATAAGCATCTAAACGTAGTATAACATTATGTAGGTATATCTTCATTTTACTAAATATAATGTAGTTATTTAATTAATTTCAGTCATTCTCATATGAAAAAGTAAGATTGAAGTTGTTATTTTTTAATCGTCGCGTACATGTGTTGTAATGCGAAGTAGGTATATTTTGAATTACTATAAACCACAGATATTATAATACTACACTACACATGTTAACATATTGTTACAAATAAGCTTAAAATACACCAGCCTGTAAAATTATAAAATGTCATAAAACAATTAAAACTTCTATTTTCAATACTAATTGTGCATATAACAATTAACTTACTAACTTTATTATTACAATAAACATTTCAATCATAGTAAAATTCAAAGTAATCTAAATATTAAACCATATAAAATTTTAACAAAATATTTATACAATCGTTTTAATTTACATAACTTAATGTACCTTGTATACTGTAATTGACACGAATACCATATCCCCTTTTGTTTTTAAACGCATTCACGGCATGACACAGTTTTACTGTCACATATCTTTACGTAACTTCCGGTTTAAATATTCACTATATTAGATAAGTAAAATTATAGGACTACTAATGTAACAACATATTTAAAAAAATATGCAGTGATACTGAACGGTAGTTATTTTATTATGCTGTGTCTATTCAGCCAGTATTTATATAATTTATTGACAAAACACAAATATGATACACCAGGTTTGGTTTACCAGGTTGTGTCTGATCGACGTGAAGTTTTAAGACCCAAATTGCAAAGTTTTGTAAGGAAATGTCGAAACTCATCTTAGCATATCTCCTAAAGTTTAACTTTACCAGGTAGGCCTTAACATACGAAAAATAAAACAATATAAATATTAAATATCTAACCCAAAGTTTTTGCATGTTCGTCTCCTAATTATACAAATTTCTTAGAAGATATTTGTGAATATAACATTAGCTTCAAAAATTATTACTGATTTAATTATTTATTTTAAGTTTGATATTCAGATCTGTTAATAATTATGGATCTTAATAGTAAATGTACATTAAAAGGGGTGGGTAATTAAAAATCAAAACAAATAATTTAAGTTCTTAGATAGATGAAGCACTCACTTAGTTTGAACACAATAAAGAAATAAGAGGTTTATCTACAGTAGTTAGCGTTTAAAGTATTAATTTTTTGGAAGGATAAAAGGAAGCTCTGAGTTGCAATATTACCGGTACATAAAGGCAAAATATGCGTATTTCGTAACTTAACCTTCAAACATTCCTCGCACGCGCAGTCACCACAATACCTTTTTAATTAAGATAAGATGTCTGGAGTGATGTCATCATATTTACGAGCGATCATTTTATGTGAACTTCCCGTGCAGTTTAATGACCGACACGTTTATAACATTATAATAAACGAACTTAGATCAAAGGTGGTATGCCGAAAAAATGAAGAGTAGATACGATTTGTTATCAACATGCGTTGAACTAAGAAATAGACGGTAATCGTGTTAATTAAAAATCCATTAAACATAATCTTTTTTCAATCCAAGAGATGAATTTATAGGCAAAGAGATCTAAGTGGTTGTCTATATTTTTTAATTAACTGCACTGCAAAAGTAGATCTTAATCTTCTAATTATTTCTGGATACATTGATATCTCAAATTAAAAAAAAACACTCAAAGATGAGTAACCCGATTTCAGTCCACGTGCCGAAGCCTTTAACGAAATCGATAATGAACCAATTAATTGGAGATAATTTAATGTTGCGAATTAACACGAGAGGCAACACCATACCATTACGATTTTCGTCTGTTTTTTGTTGAAGAGATGCCGTTCTAGCAATCCGAAATAATACTTATGTCAGATTTTTTTTTTTAAACACAAAGAGCTATATTGTGGCCTTCTGTAAAACTAAAAAGACACACGTGCATAACCTAAATCTTGCATATAGCTCGCTGAAAAAGAACTGCAAAATATTACACGGTTCGTACCCGGCTTAAACATTTCAGATTTAATAGGTCAAGGTAACAGTCGTTTATCTTCTGCGGTTTCATTCCCTTGAAATGAACTGTTGAAATATACATCGAGATAATGTATAAACAAGTAATTAGTTAGCAAGAAATCTCACGATGGATTTAGTTTAATAATAAACAAAACTATGAACCGACGAAACCTTTGAAATAAGGGGCGCGAACGACCTATTGTTTTTGTTTGAAAGATTTACTCAATACTAAACTCACAAACAAATCTGTAAGCCTAACTCAAGGTTACTATTTTAATTAGCGTAAACTATATAAAATACAGCAATACTTGTCTGGGTACTTATCAGCGCAGAGTTGTTTCATACATTTTGATATTTTATTATTAAAGAGTACATTGTCAAGACAAACATTTTAATTACTCTATATGTTAACAAGTATATAACGTTTTATGTACTTTTTCAGATGTATATAATAGCGTATAACTCTTAAGCGTAATATTGTACACATCTTTTCTTAGTTTTGTTTGTTTATACGTTGGACATAAACAGCGTTAGGTTTACAGCAACATTACAAGAACATGATCCCCTCATTGTAGCGTGTTTCAAACAGTATCGCCTTTCGTAAACAAACAGCCACCTCCAGTATAACGTACAATAATCATAACAATGTAGGCACGTTATTACTGTGACGTATTTTGTTGTGATGCACGACTGACTCATTAATCACAATGTTCTAGCTCAGACATTTTTTTTTAAATAAATGTATAGGAAAAACGGAAATTATTATTCATATTCTCGGCTTGTTTGTTCCTTCAATCGTTTGTAGTATTATTTTCCAATGCGAATTTCTAGAACCTTTACTATATCATCTAATAAGACAATGTAAGCATCGTTATTGAAACACAATCAAAATGATAGATATGTCCTCGTCCAAATACACTTCATGCATTTTAATTGAGTGCTTATTAACGTAACAACATCAAGGCTGCCAAAGGATATAAGATTTCACAACAGTCTTAATACGATTATTATTTATTATTGTAACAAAAGACTAATCACATCGTAAGGTCCGCCCTACGGCCGCTACTTGTGTGGTTATAACCCACCATCATAATCCGGTTAAGTCTCATGGCCCCTATCTGTCGTTCATAGTGAGCGCGCAATGGAACAGGTAATCCTGTTAGTTGGCCGTGACACGCCGGCTTCCATGAGTACGTGCATTCAGTCCGGCCGCGATGTGCGACGCTAGGGCTCGCCACCCGTCCCCGGCGCCCGCCATACGGGAGAAGCTCGCCATATATGAAAATGGTATTCAGTTTGCGATGCTTACGATATTATCTCAAGCATCCCTTATAAGAGTACAGTTCCACTACGTGTTTGCGATTGAAAGTGTTGGCCGTTGTGTTCGTTTTGTCAGGAACGTTTCACTGGCTAGTTGGCATTTGGTGCACGTGCTTGTAGTGTTGGGTTAACATGACGAGCGCCATGTCCAGTGCTTTCACGCCTTGTGATTGTGATATCTGATATCTTTGACACACTGCACCTGGCTAGTGTAAGCTGATCCGTATTGTCTTTCGATGTACACTTCACGCTATCATATTGCTTTTTTTGTTTTTGTATGTAGTAGATCTTGACAATGCTAGTTTGATACATTTAAAAAAATTATAATTGATATTTGCAACTTAATCAGAATAAGTTATTACAGATTTTCATTATTTCTTAACATAAGGGCTGGAATACAAATGCCCTTAAAATGGCACAGTAGCTTGCATGCCAGTTGATATTTGCGCCAGTTAGCGCTTACTCCTGCATGTAGCTGGCACGAGCAAGTAGCTTCCATGGAAATGTGTCAACTACTAGTATATGTATTCCCGTCCTTATTTCACATGCATAGTCGAAAGAAAAACATAAGAATGGAATTAAATATGAGAGATTATATTACTCCAAAAAATAAATACAACATTAATTTATAGGATGCCCACATAGATGCAATTTGATACGCATCGATTAAACTCGTATTAATAATCTTACAAGTGCACATCCGCCGCATGATAATTAATGCGGCAAAACATTGAAATGCACTAATTGCGTAATGATGTTTTTGTTGCACTAATTTTGTAACATTCGCGATTTTGTATGCGCTGTGTTTTGTGCAGGTGAAATCTCGCAAGTAGGTTATTTGTGATGTAAATAGTTACACATTCGAATTGCGTTGTCTGCTGTTTTAATTTATTTGTCCTCAAAATCAAAATGTTTATAGTCATTTTATAACCCATAATTTACGTGCAAGGCGGTTAAGTAGCACGACGTAGGACTTACAAATATTTCGACTGACTTAATTTTCGAATTATGCATACAAATTGCTAAAATCATACACCCTCTGCCTCCTACTGCCTATACCTACCTACCAAGGAATTTAGTACTGATCGTAACAGATAGAATATTAAGCTGTAATTAACAATTTTCAGACTAATACGATTTATGTCGTCGAACGTAGTTGATATGCTAATGACCAATTCATCCTAGTTACTAAACGTATTGGTGTTGATTTATTTGCGAATCTCATTAAAGCAACACGATGTTAATAGTTTAATTTAAAATAGTTACTTAATGTATAATGAATGTAAAGCGCGGTGTCGGCAGTATTACGGGAGCTGTGGTACTATAATCGGTGCCGCATAGCTTTTAGTTACACTATTTATAACTCAAGAACGGCTTTACCGATATGGCTGAAAATTGGTAAGGACGTAGCTTAGAGCCAGGAGAAGGACATAGTATAGTGTTTATTCCATTCGACAGAAAAAAAAAACACAAAAAAGCTTTACCGATATGGCTGAAATTTGGTGATGAGGTAGCTTAGAGCCAGGAGACGGACATAGGATGCTATTAGTTATTAAATTCCACGCGGACGGAGTCGCGGGCGAAAGCTATGATTTATAATTTATTTGTCAATTATTAACACCTTTGAAATAAACGCTACCGTTAATTGGTTTACGTTATTTAAATACTGTTATTTAGCGACAAAATCAGTCTGTATGTTAGTTAAATTGCGTGCCAGTTCGCCGTAAATAACGACTTCCTACCTCAACAGCGCTTATTGTTTTAAATTGCGGACTACCATACCAGTGGCTAGGAATATAATCATAATTACAGTATATCCTTGCCGTTTTTTATTTTGTAACTGTTAACTCGTACACATTAAATCGCCCATGCAACCCAGATACAAAAATAGTCTCACTGTTATAGAGACTTTTTTAAATTCATTTACATAATAAGAAATGGAAATAAAACATGTTACAAATGTTTTAACAATGGAAACTCACTTTAACAAAACATTTAACTCTTATCAACTAGAAACAGACTAACATTGTAAAGGATTACTGACTTCATTAAAACAATGATGTTTTTGTTTATTTACTAGAACTTCAGCCTTCATTTGTTATTTAATTTACGTGAGCGTTTTTTTTTTATTCATAAAAGTGGCATTAATTCTATAGTATTTTCTTTAACCGTTTAGATGTTGTCGTTTTTTAAACATTCTTTGAAAGTGAAATATGTTTTTCCGTTGCTTTTCTTAAGTCCTTTTAAAATTAATGAGACTAGCAGTGACTGGCTTTAGGCCAAGTTCGTGTTAGATTTTTTCGCCTCCACTTCTATGTTACAAACTTGATAGTTTTAAGCATTGCGGCTATAATTTATTCTAAGTAATTTAAGTTTTAAAATTTATCGAACTTTCAATTTGTTTATCGAATTTTGAAATAATCAAATAGGATGTAAACTTTGAGAAAATATTTTGGTTTTTGATATGACAAACATTTTTTGTTTTTTTATGTGAAGGTTTTATGTTTGTTTTAAACACATTGAATTCATGCTTCCTTTCTTTGAATTATAACAATGAATTCCAAATTGTTTCCTTTTTAAAATGCTGTGTATCACAATTAAATCATTTGACTTCTTGTAACGCTAATATATAGAAGTAGTTTTTTTTTAATAAAATAATTTTTCTTTTGTTTTTATCATACAGAGAAATATTTATCACGGCTCATTCACGTCGAGCGTAATGCAAACAAAGCCGGCCCGAAGTCTAGTGTTGTCATTGTTCTTTAGATGATAGCTCAGTTTGAAATACTGTAGTATTTCAATTGATGTTTAAATCATTCTTTACTATTCGCCGGTTAAAAAATATTTCTCTATTAAACAAAAATATAAATAAGTATTAAGAAAACATCGTAAAAATCTTCAGTAATAAAGGCTTTATTATTATTATCATATATGTTTATTTTTCTTGTTTTAAATATACATTTTACAAGTCGGTGGCTCAGTGGTTTAAGCACTTGACTTGTAATCTACAGGTCTTGGGTTCGAATCCCGCCATGTACCAATGTG
>JAOCNA010000029.1:3498101-3510822 GCA_026546675.1 Papilio helenus | reverse complement strand
TCTAAACTTTCGCATTTATAATATTAGTAAGATACAAACTTGTAACCATGTATGATGAACATAGGTATTTGTGCATCCAGTAGTGCTTAAGCGTAGCAGTACCGTAGCAGAAACGTAGCTCTGCAAATATAAAGTACCAGTGATCCATATATCGAAAATTGATTAGCCCATTCAGTATGTCACTTATCTAGCATAGTTTTCAATCTTTATATTTAGATAAACAGAGATAAATTAAATTAAATCGCTTAAACTGTTCTTAGATAAAATTAGGTATCTTATCTAAGAACAATTTAAGCTCTAAGATTCTGTTATCAATGTCCTAAGTTGTTAAATTCATGCAAATATGTTAAGCGACATATTCTAGTGTTTGTAGCGAGGTTACGTCGCTAGACAGCCGGGAGTTCACGCTCCATTATCTCAGCCAGACGATGTCTGCCACTTTGGAGATAGTATTGCACACTAACGTCTCGCATTACCACCTTCTAATGTTTAACTACGGGTAAATCGACGATGTTAAATAGTTTACGCACGACAAAGTAAGATTTGTATTTAATGTAGATGATTTTTATAGCTGGAATGATGCTATGATGCTGCCAACTCTATATTCTTCGTAACTAAAATAATTTTATAAAGAAAAACGTCTTAAGCAAACTAAATAACAGGGCATAGAAGCAGCATTGATTTGCGTCAATAGAATTAACTTAAGATTAATCATTTTTGTACAGTTATGTCGATAAGATTTGTAGTAAAGTTTATGAATTTTTTGATATGTCTCCAAGGACAATACAAAATAGTTATAATTATGAAGGAATATAAATGAAATCGATAATTAATTAATTAGGGGTAGACAGGCGCGGCCGCGCGCCGTGGCACCCGTAACTAGCGAGCAACAGTCGATTTCCCAGGAGGTCTGCGTTCAACGTTACCGTCATAGATTAATCATAAACGTGTGCACAGACGTGAAAAATGGATTAAAAGGAATTCATAATTTTATCAATAGATTATGTACTTAATCTTTTTAAAAATCATATTCATGTTTTTGTCAAACACTGCTGAATAAAAATGTTTTCACGTGTCAATTTTTAGTTCAGTTTAAACTGTCTTTAAACACGTTCACAAATATTTTACTTATCAATCAAAAACTATTTTAACTAAGGTTAACTATGTGTTTGAATAAATGCGGTTTAAGTCAAAGTTCAGTAAAGCAATTTAGTGAAGTGTGTGCAATCAATCAAATGCTAGCGACCGAGTCATCGTACTAAAATTATAATGTGACTATGCCTAGTGGCCGTTCTGTAATGTTTAATCTATGTGAGCAGTAGCAGGCCGCTCCCGGCGCGTTATTTCGCCTATTAAGGCACCTGTCATGTGAGTTTACAATAAGTAAATAAGGACGCGACGGTTCTGGGACCGCTGTTATTGCCGCACTATTGACGACAATGGGGGCGCTTTGTGTACATGAAAAATTAGCTCGATCGCTATTAGCAAGGCGCAATCGGATGGCTTTCGGAAAATTGGTAGGGGACGAAGCTATGTTGTTTTTTTAATGATATTTTTCAGCAATCTTTTGTCTAATATTTTTTATCGTTAAATAATACAGTAATATTAGTAATTTTTGATAATGATAACTTTTTTTTAATAATTTGATTAAAAATGAAAGTGTAGTATGAAATTGAAGTACCTTTTTTGTCATTATATGGCAATGGAGTAAGTAACCATCTAAATTAGCTGAATAAGCGAAGCCACCGCTACCTATATATATCTGCAATTGCAGATGCGTTGCCTACGGAGGAGGGGACATACAGAAAGAGGTTATTCCTCTTCCTATACATCCATTCCTCCGTCGAATCGGCTATGTTAAAAATATTTGCCTAGAAACAAATGAAATAAATCTTGATCAGAGGTCATTTCAATAAAATATATCCGTTTACCTTTACGCGGGTATAAAAGATGAAATAAAAACAATAAGCCGGCGCGGCGAGTCCCCGCGGACACATTCTCACCCCAATAATACTTTTTATCATATTTATTGACTGATAAATGGAAAAATGTTTCAAGTGCATTTGTATGTTATTTTCTAACTGTATAATGTTTACAGCAGATTTATTTCGAATCCATTATGAGGAGTGAATTTTAAAGGATGGGTTCAGATTTGTAAATTTATATTATAAAGTATTATGAATCATAATACAATTGTTATTGTCCACGAAGACGAAACCTAACGAGAGATAAATAAAGACAGAAGTGAATAATTATAAAAAAGTAACTCAAGATCGATATGAGTTAAGAAAAGTAGTTTTAACTGGTTTGAAATAACTATCACAACAATTTCTAAGTAAACTTTAAAACAAGCCTAAAAAAAGTGGTTGACAAAATTGTTTTACGTGCTGGTGATATCGAAGCGAAGTAAATCGATTCATGTCAAAGAAAGTAAGGAAAACATATTCTATTTATAAAAGCAGGTGCCTTTGAACACAAAGCACTACTGTTAATCCCAAGCGGCATTAGCAGATAACACATATCGTATGCGTATCGGGTAAAAGCGCGGGGAATTCAGATTTCCATCGTAAGCCACCGCCGCGACTCGAATTTCAAAGGGTTTTTTGTTCGTGACATCTCGACCTAGAATAGGGTAAAACAAGTTTGACTACACTTTAGTTCCTACTGGCAAAGAGTGCAAAACACATTATAATATCCATTTTGTCATAGAAAATAGGAGGGGTGACTTTATCTTTTTGTACTAGTACTTATAGATAGGCCTAGGCCTATATAGATATAGCCTTTTATAGGTATATAGTATCTTAAATAAAGTACAATTGACATGTAATTGTTGTCAGTCTAGTTACAAATGAAAAGCATAGATCATATGATATTCCAACCCGTTTTTTGGGTCAAATAACTAAGTTGAATATTTTAATTTGATTTTATTTCTCTAAATTAAATTAATAAAGATCTTTCGTTATATTTCTTTTGGTAATTGAATAGGACGCGAGTCGGTAATAAAATCGTAATTAAAAATTAACTATTTTATAGTATACGCGCCTCTAAGGGTGCATATTAAGTAGACAGATACGGTGCGCATTTGTTTACTAAACTAAGAATAAACTATTGAATTTATAACGCATACCATATCAGTATTTAAAGCAGGGTAAACAAGGTAATTAACAAAACTCAAAAATAAAACAGCTGGCTTGTTAATATGACACATAAGCTGGAGATTCGATTAGTTCTTATTTACTTACTCAACTTTAAGATTAGTTATTATCTTATTTCTTACTAATATAATAAATGCGAAAGTTTAGATGGTTTTTGTTAGAGTTTGCCGCCTCAACGGCTGACCGGAACTCGATGAAATTAGGCATAGACGTAAATGATAGTCTGGAAGAACACATAGATCACGTAGGCTAGACCATTTTTCCTGGAACATAACGGCAATATGAGAATTATATAAATTTATTGCTTGCAGTAACTAAGCCTCACTTTGATTGCATTATGAATTTTAAAATGGTAGAGTCTTTGAAGTGATCATTACGATCATTACTCGTCTATGTTTTCATATTAATACAGTAAAGTACAGTAAATTAGTGAATAGAATATAAAAAGTGTCCAAATAAAATTAATCATCAGCATACAATCCTATTCATATTTTCATCTTATATTGTCATCTCTATCTCTCTCTTTATGCTGTTTATTAGAAAAGGAGATAGCTGTTTTTGTACAAGTGTTTCAGCAGTGGAAATTAGCAGTTATAACAAATATGTCTTTATTTAAGTGACAATTAATTATCGTACAAAATGCCGGAAGGAATAAGTAACAAGTGTACAACGTCACGACAATAGAACGCATCGAACCCGCGGGTGATAATGATCGCTAGAAAATTGTAGGGTAGGTGGAGCGTGAACGCTTTCGTTTTCGCAGGAGCATCGCAATAACGACTAGTGTGGTGGTCAGAACTACCACCCAGCAGTGATCCGAACACACGCCTCGCATTTAGTCACTAATTGAACATCAGACAATACCGACGCACTCGAACGATGTTCATAGCTTATACGTAGAAGCCGGGAACAAAATGTATAGTAGAATAGTAATTGTAGTACTTTTAGTTTTAATAGTTCAACATGTGGATGCAAGAAAACAAAGGAAAACAAAGCAACCGACGACAGAAAGCCCTATGCCACAGCCCAGCGTGTTAACGTATTCAACTTTCGGATTCAACGATGTCACATCTCGCGATGCCTTCGTGCCAACTTCTCCGGAATACCCGAATTATCACAACAAATACAAGGAATCATCAGAGAAGTTGTATGCTCCTGCCTTCCCATCGGCGCCAGACCCAGATTTTACCAGTAATTCTCAATCTTTCAACGAAGAACCGTTTGCAAATACAGAAGGTGTACAACAATCAAATACGGTACAATTTAATCCTGCAAGTTTTTACAGATCTTCAAATGTTAAATCAGAAGATACCATAAATATCAATCCAGATGGGAAATACAATAGAGGTTCAGAAAATAATAACAATCCCGTGTACGGAACAAAAATAAACTATAACAATAGAAACATTTCATTCAATGGTTATAATAATTCTGAAGTAGTAAACAGTGAACCATATAACAATTATAAATACTCAAATTTTGACAATTCTAATTATTATAACGATAATAAACCGTTACACGGCGGTTCTGTTAACTCAAACCAAAATCTATATGATTATACGACTTATCCAACTCAAGAAGTAGAAAATTCAATGAAGTCTGCACCAGTTAATTCACAAGGTTTGTTAAATTTTCCCAAAGTTTTAGATTTTACGAATCCTAAACAGTATGATACCTTAGAAACGGAAAATAAACATTCTCCAGTTATGTCTAAACCTTTAGATGCATTTAATTCATTAGGCAATACTGGAAGTGACGATACGTTACAGTCTTATGAAGATAAGACAAATAAACTCATTAAAATATCTCCAGGCTTTAAAAATGTTTTAAAAAATAATGTAGATACCAAAGAAGTTCCAACCTCTTATCAGGCTTTTTCTAATAAATATACCAACTCTAAATATAATTCAAAAAGTAAAAAATTGAATTACGATTACAAAGACATGGGAAAGAATAAACTATGGACATCTGACAACAATGATAGGAAACACTTAAATAATGTTTTTAAAGGCTACGAATATGCGAATAATTTTAGTAGCATCAGTTTTAAAACCGATGACAACGAACCCAAGAAACAATATAATTCTAACAATGACGAACTAATTCCTTTAAGCAGTAATAACATTGATTATTCTAATTATAATTTTCCGCAAAATGATTATTCAAATATAAAATCTACGTCGGGTATCAAACATCTTTACACTGATATTAAAGATGCGTTACCTCAAAATAATGTGAACTCGCATAGCCCGTCCGAAGAATATTTAAATAAGTTTAAAAATTTGTATGGCACAGTACCATCATCATCTACTAATTGGGGTAGCATTTTTAAGAACTCTGATTACTCGTCCTTTAAAACACATTATAAACCAACACAAGAAGTGGAAGAAAACTACGACTACGTCCACGTACCTAAAAGGCCCAACAATTATAGGTTTGAAAAGGACTCCGATAGCGTCGCACAGGACTGGGCGTCTTATAGTAAGAAACATAATACATTTAATTCTTACAATCATGAATGGAACAAAGAAAAATATAACAACAGATTTAAATCAGAGGAGGATTTACTAGGATTAAGAAATCACGATACCTCTCATCCTTCGTACCTACCAACATTTAAATATCATGGAAACGAGGATACTGATGAAAGTTTTAAGGCAGCTGTAGAGAAATGGAGAGAAGATTACATTAAATCAAAATATAGAGATACACCAAATTATGATTATGAAGCTTCTGAAGCAAAACATGTGCACTCCGTGAATCCATATCAAGTAAGTGGTCCTTGGTTTGTAGGTTAACAATTTCACATAGTTTAATCATATAGAGATGTTGCCACCAGGTGATTTGATGTTTTTATTAAGCAAAAAACGCATAGTATGGAATGCGGATCGGCGGCTATCGATGCGCATCTTGTACTAATTTTCTCGCGTCATCTTGGTCATTAACACAACGCGTGATGGATTCTAGCATAGAGGGAAAACTAAGAAATTTTACATCAACATGCGCTTACTTTTATTACTCAACTGTTATCTCATCTTATTATTCTACTTCAATATAAAGTTAGAAATAAATAAAAGATCAAATTACATATTTTTTAGGAATTATTTTTGCTAATTTCTTTTCTTCAATGAAACTTGTCAAACACTAACATGCACAACATTATTATGCACTTTTTTTCCCAACTAAATTAGCGAAAAAGTCAACTAATTGCTTAGCATGTCAATACCAATGAATTTAACGCGATAATTATTTCCTATATTCCTCAATCACATTAAATTATGCATAATTACATTCTTCAGCTTCGTTTATTGCACGAAATACGACGGTAGTTTTTCTATCAGGGATCATTTTACAGATAGAAGTGCCACATCCTGTGATAGTGCCAGTGCCTCAGCCTTATCCGGTCCGTGTACCAGTAGCAAAACCCGTCGCCGTACCAATAATGCAGGAGGTAGCCGTACCAATAGAGAAGCCGGTACCGTACCCAGTCTACAAAAAGGTTCCCTATCCCGTTGAAAAACTGGTGCCCGTGCCTGTTGTAAAACAGGTAGTGTGCGCATTGATATCCTTACAATTTTTTAATCTGGGGGCTGTACTGTATAGTACATTTTTACACATCCAGGAGAGATTTGCTATAAAATCATTCCATCGGAATGGTAGGAAGGAAAGAAATATCTTAAATCCTTAAATAATTAGGTAAAATATAATATGAGAGCTTCTTTGCAACATAACTTCACGTGATAAAATTGCGTGATTAAAAATTTTGTAGTGAAATGAAACCCCAATAAGTCGTTCACCTGTACTTGTTGCATAACTCGTGCGTGCTATTTTAATGAACTGTAATGCGTTAATTAGAAGTTATTCTGCATTAATCTCATCTCAATCGTTGTTAGTTAATAATACAAATTTAAATGCACATTAAGTTTGTAGATCTTTAGTCACATGATGCTTGAAACTGCACATCGAGCTTTTATGACGTTTATCACTGTAGTTAGCATCGCTGCTTATTTTAATTTTAAGCACTTTCATTTCTTGATATTACCAAATACAAACATTTATGATGTTCGTAATTGACAATTTAAATAAAAACTAATAAATCCATTAACGTTTTCAGGGAAATTATACTTCGACGTTTCTGATGATGTTGTAATTTTTACTTAAAATTAAATTTACTCTAAGTAACAGTGGCCCTGCTTCAATTTATAACGTCAATTGTCTTGCGATTATTTAAGGTACCAGTGCCAGTAGTGAAGCCGTACCCTGTAGCAATACCCCAAGTACGACCAGTGTTCCACCACTCGCGCCCGTCTGCCTATCGCGACGAGTATGACGACCATGACGAAGATGATTACTTCCCACGACCAGAGAGCAGCAATGTTGTTTATAAACGACCCAAAAGGTAAGTTTACGAAGACATCAGGACTGGAATTTATTGAATTACGTTTCAAAGGTGACCTAACCTTAGTTGCTGTATTTAAGTTTAGCAATCAACCCTGCATTCAACATCCGATATATTCTTGCAGAAAATAGATATTAAATTCTTAAAATAAAATGGTACGTACAAGGTAGATCTTATGAAAAGTATAAAAGATGGGTTTTCCTGTACCAATTCATTACATACTCATTACACTTTTAAAAGTGAAATCGTTAACATGCAGTAATATTGTGCTATAAATATGTGACAGAAACTACAAATGTCGCATTCATAATTATATATTTAACAATTTATTTGCATGCTTGTAACATATTCACGCATTCTTAATGCATGCTGTTGAATGTATAGATACGAAACGGTGACATTTAGACGCATAACACACCAATTTGTATCACATATTACATATTTATAAGACCGATAAATATTAACATCTTGCGTGCGGATAAGTTATGTCACTGAATATAATGCAAGTTTAAACATTTAACAGTGAATTCAACGTCCTTTTTTGTCAGTCCACACAGTCGTTTGCGAAGACCATCAAGGATGTCTCACCAGGAGCGCGGTAAGGCCAGAAGACCGCAGAGAAGACCGAGTTCTTCGCGCGAAAGAGACCAGCGGCGCTATGTGAAACCATCTTCAGAATACAATCGTTACAGGTACCGTGACGAGTTTGAGGACGATCATGACCATAGGGATTATTTCACTTACTGTAAGAGGATTGGAAATTGTTAAATACGATTACGTTTTCTGAGAACATCTTTCTTTAGATCTATTTTTGTTTTTATTGGACTTTATTTTATGGTCTCAATTGTAAGCATTAAATTTATACATATGTGTTTCTTAACTTCCTTAGATCGTAGAACAAATTACAATCGTATTATTTGTTTTAAGATATCTTTTTGTCGTTAAACACGATGGAATGTTACCCTGCCAGTGTTTTTTTGTAAATATAATAGCTTTTATTTTTAAGTGATGTACATTTATGTGCATTTCATTTTAAGATATTTACAATCATCATTATGTATGTAATTATTGAATAGTTATAAGTTAGTATTGTTATATTTTTTAAGTAAAATTGATTTAAAAAAAGTCAATGGTTTTATTTTATCTTTAAAGTTCAAAAAGAATTTTTCTTATTTTCATTACAATATAACAAGTTAGTTGCAATTTTCTCTTTAAGTATTAAACAAATATCAACGATAAACTAAAGAAGATGTTTTAATAAACTAAAGAAAATTTAATAACGACAATTATTACTGTGCATTTATAATCTGAACGATTTACTACGCAGCGCAAGAGAATAGCTTGCGGTTACGCACGGATGCACGCTTTTACCTACGCTCCGCTAGGCAGACATCTCGCATGTTCTACTATTGTCACGCTGATAGTTCCCTTAAAAAAATCCTTGGCTGATATAACTCCTAGATACGTAGTTATCAGACTATGCAATGCAGCAAATACAGCGCCTGTCGAAAAGAAACGGCAAATATACATATTTAAAGTTTTTTATGTATGTACAGGTTTTGATTAGTTATGGAAATACAAAGAGATAAGCCGGTTTGCTTTAAATTTGTTTTATATTCTTTTAAATTCGCACTAATTCATCCATGTAATTGGTTACTGTTAGGATTTTATTTTTATTTATCGTGTTAGATTGATGTTAGAGATATCTATCTTAAAATAATTATAAAGTTTTCCCTTTGTCTTCAAATGTTATCCTCATCCAAAGTACCTACTTCGGAATACAAGCTATTAAAATAATTAAAGTTACGACGACGCTATATAATCACAGTGGCAACAATTCAAAACTATAAAAACCACGTTATTACATGTATGTCTTAGTAAACAATTACTATTTTATCTTAGTATTGCAAATAATGTGTTGTAATCATCTCAACAATATAATAAAGTTTTTTGGAGCTGTCATAGTCACAAACGAGGACGTTTGTCTGTACCATACAAAAAGTTGTTTATCACTAAGGGACTTCTATATGTCTTGTATAAATCTACTCTACAGGATACTAAGAGTGAGACAGTATTTTTAACTCAAGAACCTGTCTAATTTCTACTTATATCTGTTTGTACGAGAATGAATAAGCTTCTGATGGTTTTCCCAATAGAACAGGTTATTTTAACGTATAGAGTGAGGCAAACTTGCTTTTATTCACATGTTATAAAGAAATATGATATTTTCTTTCTTTCCTTATTTACCTTTCAATAACTGGTCTCAATGGGAAACTTTAATTTAGGTTTAATTAGGTCTATGTCAAATTACTGAGTTGTGTTCAAGCATATAGTAGACTCTTTCGTTTATTAAGACTTATCGAAAAAATCCTAGCAGTTGCCAGAAGTTGGCACGATATAGGAAATATCAGTAAATGAAAAAACTAAAAAATTAAAATTAAAAAACGCACACAACTTATAACTTATTATTCTTCTTTCATGACGTTCGTAATATAACTCGTTTGGCTTATTTATATTCGCAGGCAGAGCTTGGGGTTTCGAAGATGCATTTTGACTTTCTTACTTGCCGTTTACTTTCCTTATGGAAAATTTCGAAGTTAGTAATGCTCTGAATATATCTGTATTTGTTTCAGATACATTTTTATTAACGTTACAATTTTTATTTTGTATCAATTTATATAGTTAATACTAAAATTTAAATGTGAATTATTACTATGAGATGATCCCTTAAAATCTTCAAAATGTGCCTTAATTTTTAGTAGTTTTAATAGTTAGATTATTAGACATCGACTATTTAGTCGAAGCCTTAACAAATCACATCTTCCTTGTTACTGATGTTTGTTATAGTTTGTAGCCTAAATTGCTGAACGATCTTGATGAAATTTGGCATAGCTGAAGGAGATAGTCTGGTATAACACATAGGCTACTTGCTTTTATTTATTTTATTAATTCCACCCGACGGAGTAGCAAGCAAAAGCTAACGTTTGTAGAAATATAAGAACTAACTTTTTAAATAATGAATGATACCAGAAGCAGGATATTCTACGATAAACGATCTTCCGTTACTTTGACCGATCACGCTTCGTTTATTAATATGTCTAATTAATATGGTAAGGTCATCTAAATATAGACTAATACATTTTGTACTAATAAGCAATATAAAGATAATTTATTTAAAAATCATAATTTGTTTTTTTGAAAGCTTTAAAATATTGGCAGCCAGTGAAAGAAATGACGAGCTTACATAGATTATAAAATTTATTGGCGATTATTCAGGAGATAACACACAGGAATTTCGTCAAGGAGGTATTTTGGACAGCTTCAAGCAGTCGCCGTGATTATCAGCAATTGATATTCAACATATACAAATCGCAGTCGCCGGTGGAAATTATTGTTTATTTATTTTAAATACATTTATTCCTTTTCTAATATTTTTTCATATGGTCAAACTTGTCAGTAACGAGGATAAGGAAATGGTACTTGTTCTAAATGAAGGTCTATAGAGTCTTGCAGAATTGATTCAGAATTGCTAATGTTTTCACCGCAATTGACGTCATTCGGTGACAATGCAATATGCTGTTGATGCATCAGCATGCAATTTATTAAATTTATTTTATGCTGGGAACTGGATTATTTTGTTGGTTTTTTTAAAAACTTGCGGTACCACATTGGTGATAACTACACTTGTATATGAAAGGAATAGCTTAGTAAACTACGCTATATGGTTTAATATTAACCACACCTTTCTGAGAATTACAGAGCAACATAAGTGAATGGCATTATTTTAAGTAGTGCTTCAGCGAGCAGTAGTACGTTGTTAATATTTATTTAAATAAGTAATAATTTAAGGTAATATATTAATTATTTACCGCTTTATAATACTTTTTAACCTCTTAAGAGGAAATTGCAGAAAATATACGTTCCGTCGAAAGTTATTTTATATTTTAACAGTTAACATGGATTTAGCAATACCGAATCGTCACGTGTTTTACACATTGGTTTCGAAACGCATTAAACTTTGCACGTACGCAATCAAATGCTGATGGACCAGCAATTGGTTGGAATGAATGAAAAACGCCAAATCTTACTAATATTATAAATGCGAAAGTTTAGATGGATGGATGTTTGTTAGAGTTTGTAGACTAAACTGCTGAACGGATCACAATGAAATTTGGTATAGATGTAGAGGATAGTCTGGAAGAACACAGGCTATCCGCTTTCGTTTTTTCAATTCCACGCGGAGGGAGTCGCGGGCGAAAGCTAGTTCTTATATAATTAAAAGACTCTTTTCTCAAAGAGATAGCGAGTGATAGAATGTCCTGCCTTTTTATCTATCATAAAAAATAGCAAAACATTTACAAAAGTAATTAAGATTATGTGACGGTTTGTACCTGTTTTTGTGCAAAGCTACGTCAATTATTAGGTAATCTTACTTCTCACTAACATCGAAAGTTTGGATGGATATATGATATCACGTAACTCCATGACTAAACAGATCAGGAAAACATTTGAAACAGAGATTACAAACTGGAATAGCGTTTAGGTTACTAATGTTTTTTTTTAATTCCACGCGCACAGAGCCGTGGACTAAAGCTAGTTATTTAGAATATTAAAAATTGCTTTTAAAGGCTCACATGATGAAGCTTAATTATATTCCGCCTATTCGAATATTGAAATAAATATTTATTTTATTTTAGACAAATCGAATAGCAACTAGTTTTCTTGCATAATTCTGTAACAAATTATCTATATTTAGTACCTTGATTTTATAAAATCTTTTCTTTGGTTTTATTTAATAATCATTGAATAAACACCCAATTAAAGAAACATAACTCAACGGGTTAATCTGAATGAATTTATTTCTTTTTTATTTTTAAAACAATATATCCTCTTTTAAATTAGTATTTTTTACAAAAAGAAAATTAATGAAACGCCTTTTAGTTGTTTGTTTACTTTACGGTTTGAAACTTAAACGTACTCCAATTTTTAAACAAACATTATTTCTTACTTTCACAATAAAAGCTTACGTTTAATAAATATCTGTAATTGATATAATCGCATGTAATTGCATCATCTAAGTTATAATTAAGTCTGAAATAAGAAAATACAATTAGGTTAAAAGATAAATAATTACCCTCGATTCGTATTCAGTGCGACAAAGATTTAT
>JAOCNA010000029.1:3450525-3466957 GCA_026546675.1 Papilio helenus | reverse complement strand
TATCGAATTTGTTAAATTTAATTTATTTCGATCATATTTCTGCTTAAAGTTATGAATTAATAATGGAAATAATATAACTGGAGAATTCAGTAATTTAATGGTTACTTAGGTAATTGCTTAGCAGAAATCTATGCTAAGAAACTTTCTTCTTCTTAAGGTGCCTCTCCGACTCGCGAAGGTTGGCTGTCAGTTCTCCAAATTTAGCTTTATCTCTTGCGAGGCGAAACTTTATTGCACACTATCTCACACTCTTTCACACTTTTCTGTTATAATGATAAAAAAAAAACATTTCTAGAAGCCCCGTCTATTCAGTTAGTAGAATGTTAATTTGAAATTCCTTAATTACGAATGTAACTTAATGTAACAAAGGGTATTGTTTATAACAATTGATAGATAATTAATTTAGTCAGTTTTTGTTTTCTTTATAACAACGATTCACTATTGTACACAATACAAATGTTCGGTTAAGACTACGTTCATTTCTTAACCTCACCAACCATAAACATAATTGAAAAGCGAGTAGAGTTTTTTCTCATGAATAAAACTAAACTTTACATGTTAAAATACGCGTTTCTCAGCTGTCCGTTATTGTATAAACTTATGCCTAGTTTACATGCCAGTAAAGTACGCCAGTAGCGTTTAAAATTCTGGTATTAAACTGGGATAATGTAAACATTAATTAGCTCCAGTGATCTCATAAAGTCCAGCCTGGCCTACGCTATTGGCCAAAAGTAAACCGGGTATTAGAGGAGTAATAACCGACACTATAAGATTTTGATACGTTTAAGAGTTCAACGTGTATTATAAAAATATTTTACTAATATATTTCAACCTCTTTCTAAGTCAAATGAAATTATTACTTAACATCATAAGTATGTTTCTATATGGAGATCATTAACAGTAAGCTGCATACTCGTAGTATGTTATGGCGCAAGAGTTTATAAAAACATCGCTTCCTTAGAATCTATTACTTAATAAGCACGTTCCTTACTTAACTCGTCAGCTTGTGTGCGATAAAAGATTACTTTAAAAGAGAGCGACGACGTCTCAGTGAGGTCGATCCCCAAAATAATTGTTACAAATTGTTTTTCGTAATTGGATTAATTTGTCTTAAAATGTTAACGTTATCATATTATATCTGTTTATTTAAACAATTTAAAATTATTTTGTTAATAAACATCAACGAGGCATTATCCTCACATATCTTATTCTTATCAAAACATTAACTTTTTTTTGCGTAAGACAACTTTCCAGTATCTTTTTAGAGATTGAAAAGTGTACAAGGTTTAGAATACTTTGTATAATATTAAATTATTTATTATAATGGCGTACTTAACAATCCAAAAAGTAACTGACAAGATGGTAGCAATATTTATTGAATACCGTGACCGAAATCCACAGCGGGTCGTGCTTGAGAATGGTTCAATTTATGGAATGTGAGCAGAGCATCCTCTGATCAAAAGGTCATTGCAATATAAGATGGTACTCGTACCTATAAATATTGAATAGCAATATAACAATGTAATATAACTTTGGCATAAGTTAAACGTTAATAAATAAGTTACATACATACAAGCGCATAAATTACCAATAAAAGTATTTGCTATCGTTTTTTATATGAAAAGGCGTCTTAATTATAATAAAAGTGTTTAAACTCGAAAAATTTAAACTCGAACAAACCACGACTAAAGTAACAAATATTTCTCTAGTAGCGAAAGCCTACAATAAGATTTCTTAACTCTAGCACCCCGTCGGTAACATCAAAGCTAAGCTAACATTTTTGGTTCACATAATTTGTAACATAATTAAGAATATAAAGTCGTTAATGTCACGATTATGAAAGGTAACCTTTGTGATTAAATCTACGACTTAGCTTGGAGGAATTCTCAAAGCAAGCACCGTCCATCCACAAATGGTCACGTGAAGATGACCCTAGACAATAAGTTTATCGTAAAGTTTGATAAATATTTACCATTTACGAATAATTGCAAGCTTTTAAATGTTACCCAATAAGCTAGTTATAGAATAATATTGGACTTAAAATGAACAGTATTAATTAACGATGATAAATGTAAAATCTTGACACATAAAACTAATATTTAAAATAAGAGTTATTGAAAACAGATAAGAACATAACCTCGGAATTTGAAAAACATGTTACTTGAGGTTTATTTATACGTAAATAACATAACTATATATAGTCATACCTAGATGATGTTACAAATTAGAAATTGTTGATTGGCCATGGATTGATTGTTTTTAGTCAAAAATTAATCGTTCAGATTTCATAGAAATAACTTAAATCGAAATACTTTAAGCAGGTCAGTTAACATATTACCTTTTCAAATATATTTTTTTATTTTATACATATTTAACGGTTCTAAAGTTGTTAATCATATCACACATTCATATATGTATTTAGATCGTAAGATGAATCTCAAACTTCTAGAAAATTAATTGACTGGGCTAAATTCTAAGCGCGTTTCGTAATGTACGCAATAACCGGTAACAGTTTGTCGTTTCGTACATCGTAAAACATATTGCACGTTGTCATAACTCCGCGTAACTTTCTTTATGACTTTTGTTTCGAACAACAAAATTGATTTTATGCTTTTCCGTGTATTGAATTTACGGACTTGCAAAATAGATTATTGTTAAATTTAATAGTCAAAGAACAAGTAGTATTTAATAATAGTAAAGATACTCCAAACATCCGTACTTATATCTTCATGTAAAGTACCTATACACGAACATGTTTCTGGTATTGTGGATTCGTATCTGACGTTAAAATTGTATTCTGTGTCAGTTTTTGTCCATTATTCTCTTGACAGTTATTATAGCTACCACACATCTTATTATAAAATTTCAATAAAAGTAATAAAGTGTTATTATATTTCAAAACTACCATTACTTGTCAATTCAATTAATATTGAGACGACCTTTTTATTTGTATACAAGGATCTCTCTTAGAATGACACGAATTGCCATCCATAAACATTTACGTAAATGAATCGAGCAAGTACGAACTGACATTAATGATGTACACACATAATGGTAGATTTTATTGCATATGACCATGTTAGTGTACTCAGTACATACATGTATCATGCAATATATTAATATGATAGATTTAAATATCATTTATACTGTTTTTGTTACTTTGTATCCAGGATTGGATTCATACAGATTGGAGATAATAAAATAAAATAATGTCCTCTTAACTAAACAATAGAACCAATATTCACGAGTGAAGTGTCATATTATTAATAATCTTACTCTGAGCACCATAGAGCTATTGTCAGTTAGGCTTTTTGATTTTTTAAACTATCAAATGATGTTTTAATTCTAGTTATCTGCAATAGATGCAAATAGTGAACGTTAATATTGATCTCAGTAATAATCTAGAATCTCGTTACATTGTAGATTACCGAACATAATTAACTAAAATGGATCCATCTTAGTTAATGCATCGTAATTTCTGTGACATTTTATAAGATTTCGTGTTGTAATGACCCGCAATGATGATTATCATATAGACGAGCTGTTATAATATTTAAGTAGTACTAAACATCGTCAACATTCCTGTGAGGTCGCTTGTTAGAGTTTGTTGTTGGTTATAATAATATTGGTGGTATTCTGCCTATTATCTACTATTTTATTTCATCATAAACGATACAATGTAAACACTAGTATAGACTAACTAGCGCCCTCAACTTTACCCACTTAGTGGATAAATTTTCAAATAATTTTGATGAAGAAAAAAATTGTCGATACAAACTTTCACCACACACTTTCGATGTTTGCAGGTCGACAAAAATGTATTTCTCTTGTCTATGTCTTTTTCATATAAAAGACTTCAACGACATTGTTTCAAACACAACAACACACACCTAGTGGGAGCGGTCGAGATAAATCTAAATAAAAGCTTTATCTATAATCTATAGAGGTTATGTTATGCAAAAGTGAGCTCATGTTGTTAAAGAAATGAAAGTATCTCGTTAAGACCGCGCACTGTACCGCAAGTAAAGCTCAGATGTAACAGGACGGGTCAGTGAGGCTCTATGTTGAAACGGCGTATTAACATACTAGATACTTTAGAACCGGTCGAATATCTATGGTGCCATCTTTATAGGAGGATTTATTGTGATAACCATAGATTAATGGCTATTTTTATAATATTTCAGTGTCACAATTTTGAATGTAAGCGAATTTAAAAAAGAAATAGAGAAAAAATATTTTTACTGATGTTGGGGTGGTGCAGTTTCACGGTAAAAAAACATAATTAGTAAGTTACTAAGTAGACGGCATTTAATAAACGATACATTTTTTATAACCTGCTCTACATTTGCGTGCGTAAGAATATCCGTTGTCGGTTGTTTTTCCGATACATTGTTACTTCAAGCTTGAAAACACGCTTGCAGCAAAAAGTAGAGCACATAATAAGTTAATTGCACTTTACAAAGAAACTATTATTAAAATAATGAATTTTACCATAGTAAAATAATTAATATTGAAAAGTAATATCCATTTCATTGGCATTCATCTAAAAAGTTAAAAAATTGTCTAGCAAACAGTTGTTTGGAGATTAGAATAAACTTTTAGTTACCTAATTTCTGATAACTGTATCGAATACAAAGTATGAAGTAATGTCTTCGATTCTCGACTTGCAAACTTAACAATTGGCAATAACCACAACGTGGAGGATTGAGTAATTAGTTTGGTTTGTATGTCTTATTACAATGACACAAAGTTTGGTTCATGATAAATTGTTCGTCAACGTCACAATACTTGCGGTTTACAAGGAGTGTGGTGACAAATGACGTACAATATGGATGGTGTTATGTATGAACTATGAACATATTGCAATTTCATTTCTACCTTACATATAGAATCCTTGTCCTTAAAGTTAAAATAGATGGCATTGCAAACGCTTGCATTATAAGATGTTATAAAAAAATGAAGTCCAAACTATGGTAAAGTTATCTTAAAGAAGTATTATTCCAATTGTGTTAAATATATTGTGTCTATATTATGGATGAGAAATGAATGGATGCGTCAATCTACATTTAAATAACCTTTATCGACGTAACCTTGAAGAACGTTAAGAAATAATTACATTTTTCATTGACCTCTGACAACAAAAGTAGCATTATTATAGTGCTCTGTGAATAGACACGGTGATTTCTAGTTCGAGTAGCATAACAGTCGACGTTCAAAAATACCGTGGGAACGTCTGATACCTCAAACGTAAATAATTAGTTTTTATTTTATAAACACGCAATATTTGAATGTTTAGGGTTGTTTTGTAATAATATACTATATGATTTAACAGTTTAAATATTAAACAAACATAAAACTATTTTGAAAAATTTTACCAAAAGTACAATTACCATTTTATTTTTTGTCGGTAAATTAATGTTTATGTTATTTCACATATCCCTGTAATTAATAAATAATAACTATATATTTTATTTCATAAATATTTTATTGGCAACAAATTATCACAAAGCTCGTTATAAGTACACGCGTACAGTAGCAAAGAAGCAGAATGTTGTAATCACCGACATTTAGGCCCGAGCGTGGTTATAATGATGCAATGAAACAAAGATAAATATTTTCTATGACTTTTCTAGAAGAGTCTTTGAAAAAATATTGAATAAAAAGTCTCTATGAGAAAAAAAGTGAATATCGACGAACTCTACGCATCTTACCTAGCTCTATCTTATTTATATAAACAATTAGAGACACATATGTTCGCGATAAGCACAGAAAATACATTTATACTTAACTGTTACTGAAGTTCATTAAATCAAAGTTTAATAAATCTAATATCGATAAAAGTCTTCGTTTGCATGTCATTTAAGACTATCATAGAGTCTTAGGTTTCATTATTACTATGTATAATTTGCTCCACCTTAAAACATAAGATTTTTAATTGTTGGAAAAGTAGCAACGCATAGCTAGTATAATAAAGTAACTTTTCTTACCATAGGTTACTGTGACAACGTGAGGAAAGGTGAAGCGGGTACAAAGTGCATGATAGAATGAAGTGCGCTTTCGTCGTGAGGTACTCTTTAAACAGTTGTGTGAACATCTTGCCGGGGTTGTGCAATAAGGACACGGAAACCTAACACGACTCTATGATAGTCTTTTAAATGACATGCAAACGAAGACTTTGTTTATCGACATTTGATTTATTAAGCTTTTAATTTTAGTTGACATTAGAATCATTAGATTTCAAATTGAGAACGCGAGACTGTTGATCGTTTTTTGTTTGCCTGACAGGATGGTTCATTGTTAACTCCTATAATCTTATAAGCATAATTGATTTATGAAAATCTGTATGAATTCATGTCCTACAAGTTTATATCACCCATGAAAATATAATGACATAACATTATTTCTTAATTAAATATATTCTCACTAAATCTCCCTTAAAAATACCTAAACGAAAAATTATATGTTTTCATAAATACGTTTGTTTTTAATGCAAGAAAAGACGGTCGTGAAGATTATAATCATATAGCAAGTGTATGCATTGAGTGCGACAATGCATTAAGTTACGTCAAACTAAAGAGATAATGTTTGTCTGAATTGTTTATATATGCCATACGAATTATATAACTGTAACACTGCGGGGAACACTAGATATATTGCCTCATTATACATACGGTTATATCATAAATCAAAGCATATGTTCAATCTAAGTGTGCTTAAACATGTTAGCATCAGAAGTTATTTTGGAACACGTACGATATTGTTAATGACAGAACAGTACTCACATCTCCTCTACCTTATTCTACTCTCGTAGGGTTTTCATCCTCCAAATAGCTCTATCATACGTAATCTCAGTCATCACTCCCTTCTTGATAATGTCACTTTCACACAATCAATCCATCTCTTTCTAGGTCTACCCCTACCGGTTTACCCTTCCATACTCATAACTAACGTCCTTCTAGTTACATGCGATTCATCCCTCCTCATAACAAATCCATACCAGAGCAATACTCATAATACTCACAATATTCACAATACTCATATGAATGTTATAAGCTGACCTAAAAGACTACAAAATACCCATCTTTGAACTAAGCGTAAAATTATAGGCAACTAGATACGGTTTAATCGTTTGTACTTTATTTTAACAAATACGTTTTATTTGACATTTACTAATATGAACATCCTGATTGTGGATTCCACTATCACGGATCTATCAAGTTGACCCTTACATAGTCATAGAACTTGTTACTTTGTGCAAAGGGCGCTTCTTTTATTACAATATATCAATGAAGTGTGTGGTTCTCAACCATCTACGTATTTACAACTGTTATACACATGTTTTACTTTTATAAAGTGTTAAAGGAAAAAACAATTTAAATGGCTACACAAAAAGAAGAAAATACTGCTTTATTAATGAAAGTATATTCTCACTGTTGACAAAAGATGTAACACGAAATTTAAATTAAATGTACTAAGGTAAAATAACAATGAATATTCTAATTCTTTTCAGGCCATTTTACCTACTTCAACATTCTTAACGCATTTAGAAAGTAATTATTACAATATTACTCAAATTCGATGTTATTCGTAAAGTTTGAGAAACACTGTTCTAGCGTTGGTGCACGGGCGGGCGAGTCCGAGCTTTCAGGCCCCCCACCAAAGCCGGGGCGGGCGGCGCGCGCGCAGCCACCGCCAGTTGCAACGCGACGCTCACCGCGGCGACATGTCTCCCCTGTGGATAGTGCTCACCCTACTCCCCGTCCTCGGTAAGTCTTAGTGCTGTGACAAAATGTGCTCAACGTAAAAGGGACAACACTACGTGTTATGTGTAAGTGAGGGACTTTACGTGTCATATTTTGCGTGCGCGCATCAAAAATACCGTGCGGAAGTCCGGGCGCGTGGGAAAGCATTAATTATGTTCATAGGGAAATGATTATGTGACTTGGTAATTGTTAAACATGAAACAATGTGCATTTTATCACGCTTATATTTACCGTGACCTAATTTTGATTTGTCTCCCTTTCCCTTTTTTATGATTCTAACGCGTTGATTAAAATTAATTAACATATCTAAACAAAGGAAGGTTTAGTAACTTTTTGATTTTAATATTTGTTTAATTTATTACACGACTAAAAAGGGATGACGTTTTTCGCGTTAGTACGTCCGTTCATTGTGACCTATATTAACTTTTAAACGATTCAAGCAAGCTTGAAAATTGAAGGATATTAAGTTATGGATCAAATATCACCTTTTCTTGTACATATTGGCATAGTTTAATGTTGGAGCTGATAATTGTATAGGCTATCAGTTTCTTCAAATAAAATAACTTTTGAATTATTATAATAATTTATTATTAAAACAACATGACTCTATATTTTTACGATAAAGTTAATTAACAGGAATGTCACTGACTCAGAAAGTATACCAACTTTTATAAGGAAGCCATGTAATATTAATGTTGCTAATGTCGATAAAAAGTACTCGAATTGACAAACAAAGGCAAAACATTGTTGTATCAACACGCATTGTTTCTAATACATGTTAAATGAACTTGATATAATATCTGCATGAGTTATGTTCATCAGTTTGAGAGATCCTTCATTTTTTTCAAATGTTAGGAAAATCTAATTATATTTTGTTGTCTTCAATAACTAAATATTTAAAAGTTTTGTTATTCTTTACTAAGCACTTTTGGTCACTTAAAAGATAATGATTATGTTTGTACATCCACGATAGTAGTAGATTTACTACTTTAGCATCAAGGGTCAATTTACAAGCGACACGCGTACACTTGATAAATAAGCACTTACTTACCGTAAGTTTTCACGGCCGAAACATTCGTACAAAAGTGCTAAACATTTATTTCTGCAGTAAAAACGCACGGTTACATTATATTCGTCGCATCTCATTTAGCGGGGTCACAACGCCGCAGTATTGCAATTGCAGAGCCGCCTGCCGCTTGCGCTTGCGCAATCTTTAACCGATGCACTTTCCAACCGAGCGCACTCGATGCACCGATCGCACATCGCACATTTGACGATAATCGATTCCTCGGACTTGGATTTACATAAGTGATTTTCTCACGACCCATTCACCGGCCTATTAGGCTGTTGGAGAACGGATGATCAGTACAAGGTCACATTCATAAACGATCCTTTCCTTTTATTGCTTTTCGGGTTTACTCCGATGAGAATCTGGGTTAATTTATTTGGTAATTAAGAAAATATCATGCTTAAATTTTATCTTTTTCGAGCTCGTTGCCAAACTCATAATTTTAATATCGTGCTTCAATGGGATACTGTTTGATGCGAATCATTTAAAAATTGCATCGACAAATCAAACAGGCCCTTATTTCTACCTACGTATATTGAAAAATGTATCGTGATGTTATGAAGCTGTTACGTGAACATCCATATTCGTAACACTGAATGATAAATAGACTTGTAATGACCCCTGTCAAAATAATATCATCAACAATGCGTTATGTCATAAACAAATGACAGGTCGCATCGGATTGTCTAACGATTAGAGTACAAATGTTAACAAATACATGCAATGTTATTTCCGTTGACAAAAAAAGCATTTTGCAACTGTAATAACAAAAATTATATGCAAAGATGTCGCAATGAGTTTCGTCTTTGATACGCAAATGATGTTTTCCGGATCAGTTCAGTGTATCTCCGAGTTTAATATATCTTTAAAGTACGTTGTGTTAAAAAGTTACATTTTATCATAATTTTAATTATTAGACATTTCTTTAAAGACTAGGCCATAAAGTGACAATAATGTCTTAATTCATAAATGGTGGCAATCGATAGTTTAACGTTTTTGTGAAAGAAAGTGTAAGTGAACATAAATTTCTAATTGGAAAGCATGTTAACTACACGTACGTGTAAAAAACGCAAACTCCCCGATTCGGCTTAACACGGAAACACATGACAACGTGCACAGTTATTCTTCATTCCGAACAATGTTACGCTCCGAGTGACCGAACTGTATGATTATTGGAAGACAGTATTTTTGTTCTCATCCATATTGACGTTTATAAGATGATCTCGTAATAAAAAGATCAGATCAGAGCAAATCAGAATAGTTACCTTGTATTTATATCCCCGTATGCATTTTTAAAATTGATATTTACATTTACTCCGTCCCTTGAGTAATCTCAGGTGATGAAGATGTTCATATGTTTAGCCTTGAGTTACAATCGTAATAAAACCTACATACACAAAACATTAGTCATTAGTCTAATTGTGCCTAAATGTAGCCTATGTGTGTCTAAATGTAGCCTAAAAGAACATACCAATGCCTTAGGGTCGCTTCAATCAGCTCCTCTGTCATATTACTTTCTAATGTACGTAAAGAAATTAGTTCCATTTGCTATCGCAATCCGACGATGGTTTATTTCTGCAGTGGAAACTCATAGTAAATGGTGCGATGTGTACTGCATAAAACAATCGGCGCAGTTAATACAGCTGACCTTTTGTAGAGGATGCTAAGGCACCTTGCGGCGATCTGAGATTGCAACATCGCTCTGATCTTATCTCTGTCTTCCCTATCCTTCTTTACTTCCACCACACATTGTTTTAAGTTTAGACAACATTACTCTACGTATTCAAAAATAATTTTGTATGTATTTAATAGAAAATATAAAAGGTTAGTCGCGTGTGAAAGTGTTGTTGATGTTAAATCATCTGTTAATTAAAAAGTCAGTTACTTATAATTATCACGTTAAGGTCGTTTTAAACTGGAATATAATAATTTTTTTTTTTAAAGTGTTTATATTCCCAGCGGTAACACGCACGCTTGGGAACCGAGTAACCTCCGCGCCGTCTAACGCGGCTCTTACAACGTTCACCACATTATGTGCACTGATGCAACATCTGACCATTAAATCTGACCCGTAAGGCCTCCTCCACAATACAGGAAATTTAAATTACATGATCTTTTTATATTATTTTATTTTTATACAAATTATGCATATCGTTTTGTGTTGCGGGAGATTGATGCTTTCAAAATGTTAGTCAACTAATCTTTGATTAGACACTATTTTAATCTTTGTTTATCATATCAAAAGTGAGGTTAATTTAATCGCTTTCTAAAGGTACAGATAATTCCTAGGTTATTAAACGATTAATGATAGAAAAAATCTCCAATGCACCGATGTAATACAGCAATTTGGCCTAAATGGCAGTAAACATAGATTAGTTACGAAAACGAACTAAAATGTTGCATTGCTTGTGTCATAAAACAGTGATATTTAATCACGTAGTAATGTTGTCACCTGGTAGGTTCAGTGTGGGAGTGTTCTAGTTTGGGATCGAATTGTAACCGCGTTAACACAGACAGTATGAAATGCGTTATTGCTTCGCCACATGTTGCGGGTACATAATTATATTACAACTATTACAAAACACTTATTGTGTGGAAAAAGACAAACTCTTCAACCTTAGTAATAGTTGTTATTACACGTATTTGGACTGGTAAATTTGCAAGACATTACCGTCGCATTTAGAACTCTTAACAGGTCTCCCATTTTGGAGTGATTTAGAAAAAATTTAATTAGGTTTCTTCTAACAACTCCACTTAACTTTCAGTAGCCTGTGGCATGTTTAGCATGTTTTTTGACATTAAAAAGTAAATATGCAATGTCAGTCTGATCCAGTACAATATCAATAATTGTAAGGAGATCGTGGGAAGATACAATGTTCCTATAATTCCATAGTTGGGTAAACAGCATAGCGAATTTGATCACGTAATCGACCTCGATAGGTGAGAGGAGATGATCAGCGGCTTGACCCGCCGCCATTACGCTGCACACACCGCGCTCACTGTACGCTAATTCAAATTATAACCGATTTTGATTTGTTTCACAAAATTTTGCGGTGAAAGTTAATTGATAATATGTTTTGATGCAAATGCATATTGGCAGTTAAACACATATTTTAGACCTAGTTGTTTCAAGTAGTTGCAGAATTTATCAACAATGGTTTTGAGACCAACAAAATAAAACGTCTGAACTACGAAATGTATGTACTTTAATACGATCATTAGGAATCCTTGATAGAATAACATCTTAAAATATCGGTTCAAGCCCAGCTTCCACTGTAGTGCTTCCAATGATGATAGATCTTATAAAATGTTGTATCCAGGTGGAGCGGAAAGATTCAACTGCCGCGGGCGTATCCTGGGCGCGTACTACGCGGACGCGAAGTCCGGCTGCAAGGCGTTCCACGTGTGCGTGCGTGTGGCGGGCGGCGGCGTGCGTGACTTCCGCTTCTTCTGCCCTCCCGGCACGCTGTTCCATCAGGAGGCACAGACGTGCACCGACTGGGGCGATGATGACCCCCTCGCCTGCCCCGACATCTACGACGGTCAGTTCGATCTCTACAAGATCGGATCCGGTGAGCGCTTTGCTACTAACGCACTTTTAACTTAAGCTTAACTTACAGCAGAAACGAAGAAGATATCGTTCCTTGTTCGTATCAGGTGATCCCTATTTTTCTCGGAGGAAGCTTTGAAATTATCTTAGGCTACGCTTAACATTAACTTAAAACGTGCGAATTGTGGCAGGATGCTGAGATAACAAGACGAAGGTTAATTATGAACCAACGCAAAATGCGGCGCTTTTAATCTATACCAAAGACTTAACTTCAATGCTTAAATTGTTGTTTATTCTTTCTGATTTACATGACGAACGCCTCGGTAAAAAAACTTGCGAGTAATAAACGCTAAGCTTCAATGAAACGCTTGAACAAAATGGTAGAGGCGATTTTAAATGCGAGGCTTTTTAGAAATACAGTCCTAAAATGATATTTCGTAATAAACTATCTCAATTGCTTTTTTACAATCAGGTTTTGACACTAAGAAACTGTCTCAAGGCAATCGCGAAGATGAGACCGAGTTCGGTCTGCAGCGTGCGGAGACCGGAGACCGGCGACTGGCGCAGCACACCGCCCCTGCTCCCGCGAGCCCCGCCGCCTCCAACGATCTCCGTGCCGCACACTCCTCGGACTTCTTCAGTGGCCAGCGAGACCGCGGTCGTGATGACCCCGTGCAGTCCGCCCCGCAAGCGCAGCAGCCGTCGGCGCAAGCCCCGCAGTCGCGACAGTCTTTCCGTCGGCCCACTACTTCACGCCCGACTCCCCCTCCTACATCGTATACCACATATCACCCATCGCCTTCCTCTTCACCTGTGCCAGCAACGTCAAAGGGAAATCGTTACGAGCAATCGCTGAAACGTAAAGTAGCTCGAAAGCGCCCCATCTACACGACCACACAAACGCCTGTGACATTCCCTCCAAATACGTTCCCTCCGCAAGTTTATTCCGAACAACCGAAAAATTATAATCGAAGAATCCCATCGCAAAATACGCAAAGTATCGCTTCGACGCCAAATGTTCCTCCACAATACAAAGACGAATACGTTGAAGTGAGCAGAGTGACGCCGAAACCGAATAGGTACTTCCCCAACAACCCGACACCGACACCTTTTACTTTGCCGACGACGGAACAGTCGAAGAAGAGTGGTTTCGGCGAAATCTACAACTATGATACACAGTCGACGCCCGGATTACAACAGAACGAGAATCGCCCATTCAAACTAAGAAATAGTTTTAGCGTAGTACCTGACGTACCCAAAGAAAACGACTTCCTCAGAAACCAGCCTTTCAACGGAAACTCTGAAAGAGGTACTCCTAATTCTATCGATTACAGCACAACTACTCGTAATTATATTACTACTACATCGGCTTATAAAAACATAAACAGTATCGCGTACGAACCAGAGAAAAACAATTATAATCAATACTCAAGCTCAAAACAAAATTACTACAATAATCCAACGACAACATCTTCTCCTATCACGACTGCATACACAACGACAACACGATATGAACCTCCGCAAAGTCTAAATACTATAGCATATAACACTAACAATGCCTTCAATGCACAAACATCTAACTTCGCGGACAGCGGTGAAGACGACGGTCAATACCGACCTCCCGAAGGAGAAGACGACGGACAGTACAGGCCGGAGCTATACGAACGAGAGCTTCTATCAGGTGCACACTCGATTAACATAGCCGCTAGCGGTAACAGGCTCTTCGAAGACCAGAAGGAGCAAAATAAAAATCAAATTTCTCGAAAACCCATCGCAAAAACGTCTCCACCGAGACCGTTCAGACCGGCACCGACTCCTCCCGCGCCCACTGTCACGTCGCGCACCGCTGAAGTAACATATCCGACAACCACCAGACCTATCTCTGAAAACACACAGCGGACATTCGACTACTACCAAACATATACTACAACTTCTAGACCTTTCGAAGCATCGGGACGTGGAACTAACGCAGAGAACGTTCCCCTAAGAATAACGAGTGCGTCACCGTCGAGGACTTACGAAAACACGAGAAATCAAAATAGACAAACGGACCCTGTATCTATTTCATCCACGCCTGTTCCCAAACCTAACCATCATCAACATCATTCGAAGCCTATTAATAAAGAGGACAACAGCTACGATTACGCATACTACGATTCCGACCCTGGCTTCTCAGAATACGACCACATAGAAGAATTTGGTAGAACTAATACTAAAGCGTAAGTTACAAATTGCCATTATTATAGTTGCCTCAGTAAATTTGTTTCTAGGTTATAATTTCGAAGCATCGATTTGTGCGACAAATGTTTTTTAATAAGGTTTTAGATGTTTTCTTAAGAATTAATACTCAAATTACATTCAAGCTTTTATCATACAAGTGTTGAAAATAACTAACATTAACACAATCACTGCGTGAGCACGTTTTATATGAAATCGTTTAAGTAGTCACAAATATAGTGTAAGATGAAATAACACAAAGTACAATTAATTTGTAAATACGCCTACAGTTTTATTTAAATTAAATTATGCTTCATTTAGACTGAAAAGTTGCCAGTTCTATTTAAAATATCTATTGAAGCTTGCTTGTATTAAAGTTACCCTAAATTATTTTTGTGATATTATTTTTGAATATGTCATTTCCCAATAGTCTAAGTTATATTTTGTAATTATGATTGCGAGCCTTGATACAACCGTGAAATTATTCTGTCCAAGTATCTGCTACACGAGATAAGTAAGTTGTAACGACGTATTGTAAAATAAATATTTGGTAAGTTTGTTTTAAGAATGAATTGCGTGTACGCTACAAAGATAGCTGCGCTAAGATGCGACGTGTTTAATTAACGCTTCTGCGTGGGATTTTATGTTTGAATCTACGCGTAATTGAAGCTTCATTTTATTGTAATGGCTTGACTTTGCCTAATTAATAGTCTGCGATGGATTGTCGTTTTCAAGTTTGTATGTGTTAATAAAGTTTTGGAAAATACTTTTCTCTTAATTGGGCAGTGAGACCGCCTGCTGTTTTTCAAACACCTTCTGTTCAACTCCAACCACAGCTAACCTTAAATTATTAGTTATATTAACTTGTTATTGTGAAGGGGGAAATTTTAGACATCATAATAAACTAGAGTTTTATATGGCGTTTGTTAAATTGAACTATGTTAAAATGAATCTATGGAATATGTTGTAAGAAAAAAATAGTATCACTGCATATACTTAAGTGTGTCTATTTTTTATGATTGTGCTAACTTTCGTCCGCGATTTCGCTCACGTGGAATTAGGAAATACAATCGCCTACGTGTTCTTCCAGATATCTACATCTATGCCTAATTTCATCGAGATGCGTTCAGCAGTTTAGGCTACAAACTCTAACAAACATCCGTACATCTAAACTTTCTCATTTATAATTTTAGATAAATAAACATTATTGTCGTTTACAAATGAACCAACATTAATGAACATATTCACAAGTCCAAGGAGCTTAATTACGGCACATACAATTTATATGCACACAGTAGGCGACATGGAATAGCCATGCTCGTTAGTATCGCATGCAAATATAGACCTAGTGGTCCTCACATAACGAGCCAATCAACCTATAATTTTCGTACAAACGGCAACGATTCTTAGCGATGCAATAAGCACGATTTTCCTTTAATTACTCCGAGCCAGTTCTCTGCACCTTTAAATTCCCGCCGCCTGACAAGTTCATTAGATTCGCCTGATATTGCTTTATGTTTTGCCGGTTTATTTTCAAGTCAACTACTCATTTTCTACGATGTCCGAGAAAGTAAATGATGCCATGAACTTAAATCAACATTTAAAGCATTTCGTTGGTTGGCTAATTGATATTCTGTATACTTTGTGAACAAAGAAAATTGTTAATTACCAATTTTTTGAATATATCTTCGAAATTCGAACCTTCTAGAAACGTTTTGTTTTTTAAAATATAAGACAGCATTGATTGTGCAATCAAACTAATATTATAAATGCGAAAGTTTAGATGGATGGATGGATGTTTGTTAGAGTTTGTAGCCTAAACGGCTGAACGGA
>JAOCNA010000029.1:3224304-3235279 GCA_026546675.1 Papilio helenus | reverse complement strand
CTGACACATATCAAGATTGATTAGATTAAAAAAAAAAAGATCGTTTTTTTTAAATATGCTCGTTCAAGTTTTTAGTATAGGATATGAAGGAAAGGAGATTGAAATATAAAAAACAATTATCAATTTGTACTAGATTTTATTCACTAACATTTTATAAACAAATATTTAAAAAAACAAAATCAACGAAAGCGAGATTAAATAAAGAACTTTGGGTCGTTTAAAGATCGGACGATAGTATCAATGGCGATGATGTTGAGAAGAGTACACGTGGTGACTGGGACCTGAATTGTGGACGACTGCGTTGAATCTGCAATGAAACGTCATGTGTTAGTCATGATGTTTACAATGTGAACTCGTTTGAAACTTGTTTGATACACCTGCCCACCGGCATGTGAATGCGAGTCTCGTACGCGAAAGGTCGACAGAGTTCATTACTCATATGGACCGGAACGCGAATCGTATAACCGGTTAGACAACCATATGATCTTAAATGAATCGATAACTTACGATATACAGCTTCCGGTAATTAAAACTTTTAGCAATGCAATGTTAGATTTTGTAAACCAATTAAAACGGGTTAGTTATTTGTAATAGTAAGGAAATTATTGTCGTTGTGTTGAAAATTGTGACGACCAATATCACTTTTAACGACATGGCCATGGGGGTTGAGTAAAATTGGGCCTTTTAATGTTCATACTTCCACGAACTCACCACGGCATGTTTCGTCAGTATAAAAAAAAATATTCGATTAGTATGAAAATATACTGAGCATTTTTGCTTACCCGTTGCGGTCATCTGCGGTGTAGTGAACCTTCCTGAAGGTACCATCCGGTTGCAAGAGCGAGTATTCCCCTTTTACAACATCGCCGTCACGTGTCTCGTGCTGGGCCTTATGGTCACCGGTATTAGGATCCTCCACGGAGTACGAATATTGGTATTGAGGGTGTGACTGCAAAATGTAATAAAAAGGATGTATAATTACAGCAACAAATTTAAACAATAGAGTGTTATTATTATGAATTCATAAATAATCTTACGTAGTAGTCATTGTAGCTTCTGTGCTGTCCGTTTCCAGAATATCCCCCAAGGTGCCCAAGGGTACGACCATAGGCTCCACCGTACGTTGGAGATGCACCATGTCCCAAAGGAGCAGTATGAGCTAGTGGTGCACCATGGGCAAGTGGAGCAACATGAGCTAAAGGAGCAGCGTGTGCTAATGGTCCAGCGTGGGTTAATGGTGCACCATAGTTAAGGGGGCCTGCACGGGCGAGAGGTGCGGCATTGGAAACAGAATTGGATTGAACTGAGGATGTAGCATGGACTACTGGACCTGCGCCGCGAGCCAATAGAGAATTCTGTGCTAATGGTGCAGAATGGACAAGTGGTGCGGCGTGGGCCAAAGGAGCTGCGTGCGCCAAAGGAGCTACGTGGGCCAAAGGAGCTGCGTGAGTCAAAGGAGCTGCGTGGGCCACAGGAGCTGCGTGTGCTAAAGGAGCAGCGTGGGCCAAAGGAGTAGCGTGGGCCAAAGGAGCGGCGTGGGTCAAAGGTGCGGCGTGAGCCAAAGGACCAACGCTAGCTATAGGCGCGGCGTGGGTCAGTGGCGCAGAGTGTGCCAAAGGACCGGCACGTGATAAAGGCGCTGGATGAGTTAAAGGAGCAGTGTAAGCGAACGGAGCAGTATGGGCCAGAGAAACTGGGTGGGCTAAAGGACCGGCTTGACCGAAAGGAGCAGCATGGACCAATGGAGCTGGGTGAGTGAATGGGCCGCCTTGTGCAAATGGAGCTACATGGGCAAGAGTTGCTGCATTCGGGAAAGAAGTTCTTGGATCGAATCCTCCGGCGAGGCCAAGGGGACCGCCTAGGGCGTACTGTGCGCTGCCATGCGCTGCTCCATATCCGCCGTGAGCACCGTTGAGAAGCCCAGCACGGGCAACCGCTATCGCAGCTACAAACGTTAGAATCTGTAACAATTAAAATGCATTATTTTTTTTCTCGTTGAATAGAAATTAATTAAATGTTTAGAGGAACTCACTTTACTAAACATTTTAGCGTTGGAATGTAATCTTTTGCTATGATACTCTCGATGATAATCCGAGGGTTTTATAAGAATAGTATCTCCGGTGGGGCGTCGAGAGCGCTTCACGGATCGTCCCCGCGGTCGCAAGGTCGGGCTTTGTCTTCACAATCTCGTATTACACATTATCAAGCTAATGATCGTTACTTAACAATAACACTCTGTGAACTGCTCGTACTACGCTTCAGTATTGTGGGTCAATGAGGTCCGCGATAAGATGTTATTATTACTTTAACAGTTGTATTTCGCAGCGCATTTGCAAGATCATGAAACTGGCCGCTAGGTGTTGAGATTTCTGGTTGTAAATTCATTACAAGTTTAATGTTCCTTGCTAAAAGCAGTTGCTTGTTAGGTCTTACGGAGTATGTCATTTTTCGTTGTAATTTGAAACAATAATTTTGCTCCGTTAAAGAGTAATATAGTCACAAAAATTGTCGTCTGATATTAAAATTCATTTTTGTTCAAGATAGTTGAAATATGTGCTTTTGTGTGTGTGTTTTATTAAGTCGCAATTAATTAGTGAACGTACAAATTTGACACTCGTTATATCGAATCTTATGTTTTATCAATAGTTTTTGGTTCATGCATGGCTTTGCTTTGAAAAGACGATATTTCTAAGTTACCAACTTCTAGAGTGATAATTTCAATAAATAAGAATCATATTTGTTTTGAAGGAGTTCGATTTTTCATACTTTAACAAGAATAAGATGTTTTAATTTTAGTCGATCGTGATAGTGGTACGTTCTTGCTAGAATGGCTTTTTCGGCCTTTTACACGCTATTAGCCAGGTTAAATGTGTTTTAAGAAGGTCACTTTCTGACTATGAAGGCCAATTGTTCTTATCTAAATCAAGACCACTAGATTTTAGATTCAAGAAAGTTATAGTAATCTTATGTTCTGGTAATTTTGAATCTATTTATCTTAAAGAGTAACGTGCGAGAATGATAAATCTTGTAATTGTCAAAATAAATAAATATTTAAGTAATTCAATAATCAATGTTTTTGGTAATAACATTAAACTTTTTTACCTTTTGAAAATTTAAATTATAGTTCACGGTTAGACAAAAACTAGATTTTGTCTATTTTGTAGATGTGAATAAAATAAATAAAATTTGTTATATTTACAATGAGTTTAATAAATTATTTTGTGACATAATTAGATAATCATTGCGGGTCGAGATCAATAATGGTGGTAGTACTGCTGAGGATGGATTGACGGCGCGGAGTTGTGTACAACGGCGTTAAATCTGGAAAGAGACAAAATGTTTTACTTGTTAGTTTTAATGCACCACCAATAGTCTTACGTTGTTTTAAAAGGTTAACAATGCATTGCTGTAAAAGAGTTGCCAAAAAAAGCCGATTAGAATATTTTTATTCTGGTAATTTCTTACCCGGTGTGGTCGTCAGCGCTGTAAACGACCTTGCGCACAGATCCATCAGGCTGGACCAAGGAATATGAGCCATGCACAGCGTCGCCGTCGCGGCTCTCGTGCTGCGACTTGTGGTCACCAGTGTGAGGGTCAGCCACGGAATACGAGAAGTCGTATTTGGGATGAGCCTGAACAAACAGGAAGCTAAAGTTATGTACGTCATTTATCTAACAGATCTGTAAGTATCTAATCACATGTGTTACAAAACTTTTGCAACCGTCAGATGTTTCCTGACGACCACGCGGAAAGTTAACCTACAGTTTTTAACTTTTATTGTGGTTAGCATTCCTCCCTTCATAGCATTGATGGGGGTCACTCGCCTAGGAGAGATATAACAGTATCTACTATCACTTACATAGTAATCATGACCACCATAGACAGCAGCGGGAGCGTAATGTCCAGAATAAGCTAAAGGTGCATAATGTCCCTGGTACACCGGGCTGGCGTGACCGTCGTGTCTTACGATGCTCTGAGACGAGATAGCGTGGCCGTGTCCATGGTAAAGGCCGGCGTTGGCTGCAGCCAGCATAGCACCAAATGCGAAGATCTGAAAGTAAACGGTCCTTTAATACCTTTTCTTGTTCACGGAGATTACGTTGGCCGATGGTAATAAAGTTTATTGTCACACGTGTTATTAAAAGTACTCATTTGTTCTTTCGCTAAAAGGTGACGTTACACCACATTACGTATTTAATTATTCTGTCCAGATGTTCCTTAGAGCTTTCAATCGTCCTCTCATACTTCTGATGAACTTTATCTAGATATACTAGATCATGTTTTTTTTTTTTTAATTTTGTCTATTAAAATTCAGGCTAAATTTCAACTCACTTTGCTGAACATTTTGCTTGCGTGTTGTCAACGTGTTGTCAGTTGATTGATGTCAATAGAAACTGACCGTGGTTTTTATATGACTTAACACTTGTACGGACAAGTGGGGCTGGCGGTGGTACGGACCTTGGTGGAACAAAGACAGTGAAAAATACTCGATTAACCCAATTTGGTAGTAAAATATGTCATGATATCGATATCTATTAGCGTTGACCATGCATACTGCCGTATTGCGTGTAAAAGTAACAAAAACTTATATGATCATTGGTTTTCAAATAATTACTTGATAACAATTTTTGTGTGTCTCGAGTTTATGGCATTCATAAAGCTACTCAGATTCATACAAATTTTTGGTTAATAAAATGTATTGAATTGTTGATATCGGATAAATATGATATAGTGAATATAATCAGTTGGTCGATAAGTAGCTGTAACTTATGTGGTACCCGGGTTATTCGTGAACAACATCCAGTTGGGATACCGTACCAAGGCAGAGTATGTAGATCGATTACAATGCAAGTCAACTACGCCACATTTCTATCAATTGTATTGTGATATCGGATTAACTTCATATATCTAATTTTTTATATCATTTAATGCGTAAAGTTTGAAAATTTTAGAACTAAAAAAATCAAAAAGTCTTTAAATTGTTCTGTTGTACAGTTGAGGAAATCGGCGGTTTACCACTTCAGTATTGCCTTGTTCATTGCAACGAGACAAACTACACCTCTACAAATAACTAATTAGATAACAATGAGTGCAAACGAAGAGATAATAATAAAAAGAAACTAGCCGTGTGTCACTAGCAGACTTTTTTCGTACAGACACATTTATAATCTGCGTTGTATTGATTTTTGTTTCGCCTCTCGTTTCAAAATGTTCAAATGATTGAAGCTTTTTAGGTGCAACGCCTTTTCTGACTGTACGTAAAGCATGTATACTTACAAGTATAAGATTCGTCTTTAGAAAACCCGCACTCCGTAAGACCTAATATGGTATTTACATGTGAAATGTGAACATCGTAAACTGCGTGTGCTTTGGTCACCCAAAGTAACAAGTTACCGTTCAGTTGTATAACTTCACGTAATATGGAAAATGCATGACCAATATTCACATTATTAGTGTCAACGATTTTTAAATATTTATATGGCTTTTCTTATCAAATTGTATTAATTTACATAGCTAAAGCGAGAATTAAAACGAACGGTGATACTTGTAATAAGATTACCTTCACTTTCAATATTTTTCGAAGATTGTTTGTCCCCTTATAGATAGAGATGAATGGATTGCGTGAAAGGTGACATGATCAAGAAGGGAGTGATGACTGAAATGACGTATGATAGAGTTATGTGGAGGACAAAAACCTGTTGCGCCGACACTACGGGAGTAGGATAAGGAGGATGATGATGATGTTTGTTTCCTTATACGAGACGATTAGTCAAGGATTTTTCGGCAATGTTTTTCAATATGTAGTCTATAATTAAATTTCGTTTTTTCTGACATGGCTAAAATGAAATGGATGTACAGAGAAAACATATTTTCTGTCGACCTATCCACTCAACCTGAGAAGGTTAAACTTAAACGGGAGTGATGCGGCATTAATCATTCAATATTTTGTAATAGTTGCTGTGTTCCGCTACTTCCTTCGTCAGAATTAAATAAACACTACTCAAGTAACCTATGTGTTCTTACAGACTGAGTTCTATATCTACGACAAATTTCATCCAGTTCAGAGATACCTTCTAACAAACATCCGTCTAATCATCCAATCTTCCAAACTTTCGCATTTATTTGTCATTCCTACTATAGGAAAAGACCCTCAGATATTATTACTTTTCTTATATAGTAAAATTTTATTGTTTATTATAAAAATGGTTTTACTTTCCGCATGTCATAGATACTTTGTTATTTTCAAGAAAGTTATTGTGACTAATAAATTCAATGTTATAAACTTTAACTACCGCAATTTATTCTTTATGGTATCGTTTAGTGTTTCAAGAGTTTTGTACTTGTGTTACACGTATGTACGCTACGATCTGGATTCCAATAATTATTCCGTTCACCTTAACTAGACAAAAAGTGTAATTTTGTTTTATTATTATCTAATTTACAATTCTCTTTACTTATAACTATCTGTTGCTCGTGACTTGGTTATAGCCTATGTTACTCAGCTTGATAACGTAGCTTTTTAATGGTGAAAGAATTTTTGAAATCGGACCAGAAGTTTTTGAGTTATTTCAATACATAAAAAAAACAAATCTTTCCTCTTTATAATGTTAGTACCTATAGATATAGATTTCTGTTTAGTCAAGACATTTTTTAATCATTAGTGTTAACTAATAATATGGAATTTGTTTTTCGTTTTTATGTTTGATCTTTAATTTTATTTCAGGACTTTAAATATGAATGTAAAGTTTAATTAACAAAAAATCTATTAAAACGTGTGATTTGTCCAGTCTATTTTTAACCGGATTTAAAGGGTTACACAAAATTAAAACAAAATTCACACTTCAATTAGTCTTTATTGTTTAATTTTAATATTGATTTAAAACCCAATAAATAATGTTATAATAACTGGTTTTTCAGATTAAAACTTCTTAGTAGTGATAATGGGCAGGTGCCGCGTGCACTAAGGGGGCTGAATTGTGAACAACGGCATTAAAACTGAAAAGAAACAATGTAAATTATTATGTCAGTCTACTAAATTAAATAACATTTTTATGAGTAATAGGGTAAGATAAAACGTTGTAAGGAAACAATATGGCATAGTAAAGGAAGTATTAACAAGTTATTTCAAAAGATTTGCTTTAGCGGAATGGATATTTAGAAATGAAAGTGTGATGAAACTTGTAGCAAAATCAACATCCTAAATTTAGTTACTCTTATCGCCCAGAGTATAACATTTCATATAAAGTTTTAAGAAATTACCCGTTATGTGCGTCAGCGCTGTAATCAACAGTGCGCACGGAGCCATCAGGCTGTACCAGCGAGTACTGGCCATGTACAGCGTCGCCGTCACGGCTCTCGTGCTGCGACTTGTTGTCGCCAGTGTGGGGGTCAGCCACGGAGTATGCGAAGTTGTATTTCGGATAAGCCTGGAATTAAAAAAAAATAGTGATGCTCGACTGTTTTCTCTCTCAATTAACCTTTATCATCATCAGCCTCCTCCTCTAAATACTGTTTTGTTGAAGACATTTTGTTCAACATATCTTATTGAAATTTGGCACAGATATAAAACAAAGTCTGGAGTACACATGGCATAAGGTTCATTCCCGAAAAATGTCCGGTTCCCGAGGGATAGGTTTTCTTATTTACATAGTTCGTATGGTTTCTAATACCACGCGGACGAAGTCACAGGCAACAGCTAGTATTAAAATAAAGTTCGAAGTTCAAAGCAGATGAAGCCGCACCGGAACAGTCAGTTGACCAATATTTTTTTATGCACAGCAAAATGAAACATCCTATATTTGTGATATCGTATCCAAGAATCGATGTCTAAATAAGGACAATTCTTAGACAAAATGCAAAACAAGTCTATGCCTAGATACATTTCCAATAGAATCCCGCTTTAACTATTTCACCTGTGTAGTTCCTAGAAAAATCGCTAGGGTTGTCAACTTGCTATCTTACTAATATTATAAATGCGAAAGTTTAGATGGATGTTAGAGTTTGATGACAGGACGGATGATAGAGTTATTTGAAGGACGAAAACCCGGTGCGCCAACCCTAAGGGAGTAGGTAGCGATAACTTTTTAATAGTGAAAGATTTATTGTAATCGGCCCAGTAAATTTGAGTTATTTCGATACACAAAAACACGAATCTTTCCTCTTTATAATATTAGTATAGATAGATAAAAAAAAGTTGAACCCTAGTAATAGATTGAGAAATGTGACTCAATGATTTCGTAAGCGTCTGTAGCGACCACTCAAGGGCCACACGTGACATCTGTTTACATTCCCGGGTAAAAGTGGACCTTGGATTTTGTTATCAATACAAAATGTAAACAGGAAAAATATATTCCGAGCGGTTTGAAGAGCGTGCATGGCCGCCCAGGGCTGGTCATTTCTTTGTTGAAATATCAAGAGCATAATTTATGAAAGTCTTTCTTTCATAGCACGGAAGTGGATAAACTGAAGCAAAGTGACTTAGTGTAATAGCTACAGTTAAATTTTTATAAGAAACAAAGCTAGGCTAATAATCGTATAATATTAGGTTGACTGCAAGGAACTACTATCCCGTAGGATGAAAACTAGACAACTCCAAAATAACAGTTTTGAGAAAATCACGTTTATTGGGCGTTAAATTTTGATAGCTTAAGAACTTTCGACCGCGACACCGTCTGCGTGGATAAAAAAATAGTCTAGTGTAGTGAGTTCTTCAGACTATCCTCTACATCTATGCCAAATTTCATCGAGATCCGTTCAGCAGTTTAGGCTACAAACTCTAACAAACATTCATCTAAACTTTCGCATTTATAATATTAAGTACTAGCTTTCCCCCGCGACTCCGTCAGCGTGGTATTTAAAAAAAAAACAAAAGTAAGTAGCCTATATGTTCTTCCAGACTATGCTCTACATCTATGCCAAATTTCAAACAAATCCGTTCAGCCGTTTAGGCTACAAACTCTAACAAACATCCATCTACACTTTCGCATTAATCGTCGAATATTTTACGTCGATATGTTTCACGTCTGTTAGATTCCGATGTATTCTTTCTACTGTGTAGTTTATCTTTTCCATCAGGAACACGAAAATTGTTATTTCTGGAAGGGATACGAACCTCGGTATAGCAGAATATCGCTTGGTTCGTTCGTTATTTTCGTCGATTAGAAAAAAAATCAAATGCAATTTCGTCAAAACGGCAGTTGTTTAGTTTTCCACGTATATGATGTTTGGTATTACGTTTTCAACCTGAATACATAGATCGTTATAACTGTATAGATCAGCATATACCGTTACTGATTTATTTCACGACTGAAACATTAAGACCGTGCACACCTGTGACTAAACAATCGCACAACTGTTGAGTGATTGTCGATTGTTTTGTAGCCAATTCAACTGTTTATTTGCACAACTAAAAATTGAATAGTGTGCAATAAGCTCATAGGAATCAAAGCGAAACTAAACAGTTGTGCGATAGTTTAGTCAAAGGTGTCCGCGCAAATTTGTGTTTTTGTATTTATTGAAATAACTCAAAAACTACTGGGCCGATTTTTAAAATTCTTTCACCGTTAAAAAGGTAATTTATCTGTGAGTAACATAGGCTAGATTTTTTAATTTCACGCGGGCGAAGTTGCGAGCAACAGCTATTATATTATAAAGTGGAAAGATTTGTATTTTGTATGTATTGAAATAACTCAAAAACTACTGGGACGATTTTAAAAATTCTTTCACTGTTAGAAAGGTAATTTATCTATAAGTAATATATAATAGAAATACTGATAATTTTTAAAGGTTTCTAATGTGATTTAAGTAAAATTCGATAATTAACTAATAGATTTAAATAAGGAGAGTAAAGTCTGAACTTTTAACTCCACGCAGACGTAGACGCGGGTAACAGCTAGACAATTAAATGTTTATATAAATATATTGGCTGTAACATTTCTTAGTTGTGTTACGAATAAAACAAGCGCATTTATAGGTATTTTCGTGGACTTCTAATTTCCCTCGTGTATCGTCATCGCGGAATTAAAAAGTTATCCTAAGTTCTCGCACAAATCATGTACTTTCCAATATAGGTCCCAGTCAAAGTTCAGCCGTTTCGGAGATTAGCTAGAACAAATGTAGACTAGTACAGATAAATAGAAAAGTGTCGTAAACATTGTACGTTACAACACTTTACCACGTAAGTGTACCCATATTTTCCTCGCCAAATAGGGCAGCATTCGAAAATTCGTGGACGCCTGAATAATTCAAGTTTCGAACCGAAAATAACGCAGGAAATACATTTGAATGGAAAATTATTTGTCGCCGTAACTTTAAGACGTTGCATGGCAACTACAAAACAAAATGGCGGACGGTGACGTCAAATCATTCCTTATTGGGGCATGAACATCATCTTGTAATCTATACTGCATTAACATTATAAAGAGGAAAGATTTGTATTTTTGTATGTATTGAAATAACTCAAAAACTACTGGGCAAATTACAAAAATTCTTGCATCATAAAACTACATAGCTACTGAGTGACATTTTTACTTTTTTTAATTCGCAAGCAACAGCTAGTTATTAACAATTCACACTAAAATTATGAAGGAAAAATATTTGACTATTGACTGGTGTAAAAAATTGCGAGGAAAATGAATATATTTTCCTCACTTCGGAACGATTTCTTCGAAATTCAACATCGAATTTACAAATGGCCCAAATTGTTAATTTTCGTATAACAAACGGATAACGGAACAAGTTACGGTAAATCTTATACCGGCGTTAGGGAAGACGTGAGTGAGTGAGTTACAAGCGTTTCCCAGCTTTTAACCATTCCATATTTATGGTTCCATAACTTCATAAAATATTTCCGAACTCCGTAATTTAATTTTTACTCTATTTTTTTTATAATTTAAGGAGGTAAACGAACAAGCGGCCGCCTGAATCCGCCGAAATGGTTAAGAGACCGCTGCCCATAGACATCCGCAATTGTAGA
>JAOCNA010000029.1:3163283-3173579 GCA_026546675.1 Papilio helenus | reverse complement strand
ATTACAGACTAGAAGATCTAGACGCGAGTGAAGATTGATTCCGATTACAATTGTGGAGGAAGTTGTTAACATTTTTTAAAAGTAACATAAAGTAATAAATAAAATGTGTCGCAAACTTACAACTTCCTCAGGCTGTGCAAGCACTTTGGCGATGGGGGCAGTATACTGGACGGGTGCGCGGTATACAGCGGGGGCAGGCGCATAGGCGACTGGGGCGGGCGCGTAAGCGACGGGGGCGGGCGCGTGGTACACGGGAGCGGGTGCGTGGTACACGGGAGCGGCGACAGCCAGCTTAGCTACGGGAGCAGCTACGAGCTTGGTAGCGATACCATGGGGCTGGTCGTGACGCACAATGCTCTGCGAAGAGACAGCCTCGGCGGGAGAGTAGTGAACCGCAGCCGGGAGCAGACCAGCCTTGGCAACTGCGACTAAAGCGCATACAGCTACGAACTGAAAAAGAATATTGGATTTAGTGATGTAAGACGAATAATACAAGAAAACATAGTATTTTTATGAATTTAAATGATGTACTTACTTTGGCAAACATTTTCGTATGTTTAACTTACGGTTGCTGTTTCAACTGATGATTTGCAATAGTTTCCTCTATATTTTATAGTATATCGAAGCACTCATACTTACGAAGAGGTGGAAGTTGTCAAACAAGCTCGGTGACCTTCCTCTGTTACAAATTTACCGGTCAATGAATCAATGTATCGTCTTAATAGATTAATGTTTGAATGAGGGCATAATTAATTGAGTTCATTTTACGATAGAATAACGGAAATTATTTCATTTTTATAATGCAAGATTAATTTTTTTTAATATTTTTGAAGATATTTTATTCAACTTTGTTACTAGTTGAAAATAATTAATTAGGGTTGTAGAATGGAAATAAAGACATATCCTAAATTCTTATCCTAATGTAAAACTGCTCAGAGGAAACAGTGTTGTTGTTAAATAAAATACCAGTTATATATTAATTTCCTTATTATTGTTAAAGAGTTTCCTTTTGCATGTCAAAGTTTAAACAGAATAGTGTAAACAGTATTCTTAACGACATAGACTTGGAAACACTAATCTAATCGTTTTAGATTCTGCTGTAGTTGAACTGCATTGGATACAATTTGGTTTGTCTCTCAGCCGGCGTTATCAGATGAGTTGAATCAGATTTGTGAACATTGTGGTGACATGAGGGTAATAATTTGGAAATATATCTACTTTTCACAGGTGCATTGACGACATTAAAGGCACGTGCTACGTTCAGATGCAGTCTATATGGTCGTGCATGAACCAGTTGAGGTTGTAGCATAGGTGTTTCCTTTTGATATAGAACTCTATTTCGGTCGAAGCTGAAAGAATAGAAATTAATACATTCCAATTAAAGAAGTTTATGGTACTGAAGTGTCTTATAAATTCTGCCGGATAAACAAAAAGAATTCTGGTCCTCAAATTTTGGGAATTTCATACAAATTTTTGACTGTGACCGATCCGATTATCTGTCCTCTTAACGTAACGTTGAAGTAAAAGATTTTTTTTAAAATTCTAATTAAAATGACCCAAAAAACTTACCCATTCCCATTATTATTGTATTGTTTAGAAAGCATAATATACTTCTTTACTGTCTGCTCGGGACCATTTAATAACTCTTGGTTGCCTAGTTCAACTTCGATTGGTTCTTCTGTTGTCTTTTCTGTTTTGTATTGGTACATAAATGGATTACCTATACTGACCTGCAAAAAAAACGATTTAATTGACACAGATAATAAATGGAACTTTAATTTCACTCTTCAAACTGTCAATGTCAAGATCAGGATCAGGTATAAAAATTATGATTTAATTTTAAGATTTAGGTTAAAACAAAACATCTAGAAGAAAAGGAGAACTTTCAATCGGTTATGTTATATTGTTGCAAAATGATATTTCATTGTGTAATAAAAAGTACCCGATTTATGGTTCCTTTAGTTGTAAATTCCGAATTATCTCTATTCACTTCATTGTTTTCTGGAAAAATCCTTTGTGGTTCTGGTATCTGGATATTGTGTCCATGTATTATAGATCCACGTGAATTCTCCTGAGAATTGCTATCTTCAAGTCGTGGTTCTATATTATTTTTGCTAAGTTCAAAATTACTAAGAATAAATCCGGGAATAGTTGGATGCACTTGTAGTGCTTCTTTAATCTTATATTCTTCAGCTTTGAGAAGTAATGGTGCGTATTGAATACTGGCGTAACCATATTGATCTTGTTCTTGATTACCGTTGGCTATGTTTTTCATTGTTGGCTCTAGTACATGTATAGGTACAAATTCCGGTGATGATGATGTATCCTTGTATAACGATTCGCGGTTATTATTAGCATTGGGCGCATCTTGATTATCATTTTGAATCGAAAATGCATGCATCGTATCGGATTTCATGATAGAAATTTCTACTACGAGTACCAATAGAATATTCTGGAAAGAAATATCTGAATTCACTGTTACTGCAGAAGAAATCTGAATCGTTGATATTTTTAGATTATTCAATTGAAATTAAAATTGAATAAGGTTTATTGTTAACACTTACTTTGACACGCATAATGTAGGTGCACTACATAAGTAGTGAGCGGTGAAATGTAAAAATGAAAATAATAACTTCGCAATAAATGCACTAAAAATCACAAGCATGTATTTAAAAAAATGTTTATGTTAGTCCAATTATTTCAATTCCAACCTTCGCTAGTTGGAGAGGCACCTTAAGAAGAAGAAGTCCAATTATTCGGTGAAAAATTTGAATATTGGTAATGTTAACTATTTTCACGAGCAAATGAAAGTGAACTGTCACTGGGCACATTTGTTAACTAATAACATATTCCAGAGCGATGCATGATGTAAGCTATTATTTCATTCTTATCTATTGTTTGTGAAGTGTTATTGAGAAGTTAACACATCACGGATGCTACAAAGAACTTGTTTAATAACATCCATTGCTATAAACCTTATGACTATTTTAATGTCTTTGTTATTTATTATTAGGAATTAGAAGTTGTGTTATAATTATTTTTAAATTTAGAATAGTTTTTTTACAAATTTATATTAAGTGGCCGCTTCGACGAGATACAGGACACTATTTCTGTTGACGTAAAGCATTCAGTCTTTTTCGAACCCTAATAGCTTTGGTTCATTTTCATCCTTATATTATAGGCTGATGATGATAATGACGTTTGCACACTACGTGTACATTTGTGCACTCGGTTTTAGCCAAAATTTTTACTATTATTTAAACGAACCGTTGCACCTTTTACTTGCAGATCTCTTTGAATATGATGAAATAATTTACTTCTCTAATCCTATCATGATTTGCATAGGAATTGTTAAGTGTTGTACGTGTAAGTTTGTTATTATATCCCATATATTTATTAAATAACCTCTTTCTTGTGGAAAAATAGCAGCTAATATAATATAATGGTACTGATGTTATGTCTGTCGGCTAAGATAAATAGATCTTTACTTATTAATCCCAGATCTAATATCATAATAAAACAAACTCTATTGTTGCTGTCTGAAATATAATTTTGAAGATAAATTTGAAATATGAAAACTGGTGTGTCGACCCTGCGTGAGAGGAATAAGGACAGAGAGATGATTGCGTGGTTATAAGATGTTTAACCAGATCTATGTAACAAATAAAAAAAGTATATTTCGTTGCGAAAACTAATCTCTTTTAAATAAGTCAGTAAAAAAAGTTGTTGACACCCGGCGCGGCGTTCGTTCATATTTAGAGGCCAATGCCTGCGGCGTTTGGTTATGACTGTGCTCCAAGTTTTAAGATTATTGCCTTGTACTAAATTATTGTTATGTTCCTCTTTATTTGGGAAGGATATTCTAATAGCAATTTTTACAAAACACCTACATGTTGTGAGCTGACAGATTTTTTATGATATCGGCGTTTTATACATCTGCATTGTCGTGTAAGTATTTTCTTTAATAGTTTACTTTAATCTAATAATAGACATTTTGGGACTACAGTAGATAGCGACATTTAATTATAAACTTTGTAAATTAATAGGAGAGTAGAATAGAGAAAACTAATTACAATTTTATTGTTTGTTTCTTATGCCTTGTACCACATGATTAAGTTTACGATTCGAACGCGTGTTATGCAAAGAATATCGTAATGCCGACGTGAACCGGTCAAATATGTGGCTAGTTATCCCTGACCTTAAATCTAGGCCATTTTTCGACTTACAATGCAACGTTCTATGGAATTGGACTCCTTAATTTATTAATATGCTTGATGTAAATTGTGTGGGCGGGATAATTCGAGCACTGTGATCTGTTGGAATATTTACGTTTCGTAAATCATATAATGACAACACTTAATTTTTAAATTGAACCAATGTCTTGTTTAATTAATAGAATTGACAGCTATGGTTACATTTAAAACCAGAATGTAGTACATTTATGTAATGTAGACATACAAAAAATTTAAAAGAAGTACAAGAAAGAAACCAAAGTGACATTAAGTAATATTAGTAAGGGACATCTTAAACTAATCTAAACTAATGTAGTTTGTAAAGTTAAGAATTGAACAAGTTTTTTTTTAAATATTAGTAGAGTTTTCGTTAATTTACTAATGTTTCCTTTACTCATTCCAACTAAGCTCTAGTCTTGTGCGAGGATATAGTTCACAACACTAGTCGAACCCTCGCCTACAAGATCGGTTGTCCGTACCCTAAACCATTAGGCTATTGGCGCTTAATTAAAAAAACTTGTTACCTCATCTCGTATGATTCATCTTCATTCATTCAAGTCAGTTCAGTGACTTTTGACCGACCGTGACAGATGATGCGCTAAAAATATACGCTCTTTAGCATTTCTGGTTTCATTCATAACTACTCGATCGTTTTTACATATGCTGTGAACACATCTATCGACACGTGGTAGTTTTACAAAGGATGGACTTAAAACATGTTTTAACTACGTGTGTTGCAACAATTTGCTTTAGTTCTTTGAAATAACTTTTTCATATTTTAAGATGGTTTAAATTCTCGGTCACATAACTTTTAACTAAACAAATCTAAGTAAGATAATTATAAAAATACTAGTTTGTATTTTAGCATAATAATGTTGATAGATTTTTAAAAAATATTGTGACACTACGTGACGGCCTTGCACTACATATAGTATATAAGTGAACTTTTATACACTAAACATCTAATCCGATCGGAGAATCTGGAGGCTCACATCGTTATTAGATTTAATATAAATTTTAAAATAATCCGTTATGGAGTCATTTTCGTTACTGTACGCTGTACACTAAAGCTGCCCCTAAGTGTAGATTTATCATATTAAATCTTCCCTAAGGGACTTTTAGTTATCCATTAATTAATCTGACTATCACAAGACATGTTTCTGATTTTATTCAATTGAAAATGCGATCTGCTAAGAATCTGCCTATAACGTTTAGTTTCATACGCATTCATTTGTTTTTGTCTGTGGAAGTTAATAAATTTAATTTATAAACTTAGTATTAGAGGTATAATAGAAGTCTATAATAGTAAAACATAAAATCGAATCGAAATTGAAGTTACTGTTTTTACTGAAAATTATGTTGTACTACCCTCATCATTCTAAGCATCATGTCTGACGGTAGTGGCCTTTGCCATATACCCTCGATCAAACACAAATCATATGCAAATCCCGGTATAAAGAGTTTTTTCAAGTTTGAAGATGTAGTAAAACAAAGAAAAAACTAAATCAATAAGGATGACAATGGAAAGGTTAAGATGGCAGAATAATCGACTTGAAGACAATGGTAAATAATGAAGTTAGTACAATTGTGTTATGTACTATGTTTGCATTTAGAAGTAGAAGCATAACAGGAACCGCTTGACTTGTAAATAAAAACAAGAACTTAGAATAAACAAAACATTATAGTGAGGACGATAACAATTATAACAATAAAAAACATAATTCTTCGATTGTCTCTTATTGGATTTTATATTTGTTTACTTCAAAGGTTCTGTTGTATCTTGAGAGTAAGAGAAAATCTTAGATTTTCTTGAAGATCATAATAGGCTAGCAATTAGAAAAGGTCTATAAATATTTAAAAAAATGATTTAATATTTTTATATGTTCTCTTTATTAATTTACTTATACGTAACACTTATATATTTGATTATTAAACGAGTGACTAGAAGGAACTTAATGATGGGCGATGATGTGTTGAGGCGCGTGTGCGGATGCGGCGTGATGTGCTGGAGCGGAGTTGGTGACGACCGCGTTGAAGCCGCTGTGGTCGTCAGCGGTGTACTGTACGGTGCGCACGGAGCCGTCGGCCTCCAGCAGCGAGTACTGGCCGTGCACGGCGTCGCCGTCGCGGCTCTCCTGCTGCGACTTGTTATCACCGGTGTGTCCGTCGGCCACGGAGTACGCGAAGTCGTATCTCGGGTGAGCCTGGAAATATAAGCAATACAGATTGTAGATTCAACCATGTCATGTTTGATGTTCGGCTCTGATTTGATAAGTATGATATAAGTAAATATTAATTTATGTTTAAACTATACTCAACAAATCAAATGTAATAATACTTTAATAAACTTACGTATTCTTCTACGTGTTGAGCAGCTGCTATGATACCGTGGCTAGGAGCAGCATAATGAGATGGGGCGGCAACAGCGTAAGAAACAGGGGCGATAGCTGCCACTCCATGAGGTTGGTCGTGACGCAGAATCGTTTGAGAGGAAACACCTTGGATAGATGCGTGTTGAATAGGGCTTGATCGAAGTCCGTAGGATGAAGAGTATAGTGCGGAGGGAGAAGAGTAAGTTGCTGGAGCAATGGCGATAGAGGAGATGCCTTGATTATGTCGTACAATATTTTGAGAAGAAACTGCATGACCACCGGTGTATCGGGCTTGCGATGCATAGGCTGCAGGAGCAGCATAATTAATGTGAGTGGCTGCGTAAGAAGGAACAGCGGCGTAAGCAGGAGCGGCATATGAAATTGGTGCTGCGGCAACGGCGATTCTGGGTTGGTCATGACGCAAAATTGTTTGTGAGGATGTAGCATGACCAGCAGAAAGTCGAAGAGGAGACGCATTGTAAGATATAGGACTAGCATAATTGCTGTGGGAAGCTGCGTAGTATGATGGTGCAGCAGCGTAAGAAATAGGTGCCGCAGCTAAAGCAACGCGAGGTTGGTTATGACGTAGGATAGTTTGGGAAGAGACGGCGTGGCCTGCAGATACGCGAGCTGGGTATGTTTGGTAAGAAACAGGAGTGGCGTAATTTATGTGCGAAGCTGCATAATGGGCCGGGGCGGAAGTATAGGCAAGAGGTGCAGCTGCGAGGGCGACACGAGGTTGGTCATGACGTAAAATGCTTTGAGAAGACACTGCACTTGCGGCAATATGTGCGGGGGTGGCATGGTAAGCTACTGGCGCAGCACTGTATGCGATTGGAGCGGAGTGAATGGCCACAGGCGCCGCGTGGATGGTCTGGTGTTGGTCGTGGCGTACGATGCTTTGTGACGAGACTGCTGCTGCCGAAGAGTAATGCGGCTGAGCAATGAGCCCAGCAGACGCTATCGCCGTCAAGGCGCTCAGAATGAATACCTGTAACAATGATTATATTTTTTGTAAGTAAATACGAAGAAGTGAACATATACGACGATAATTATTTTAATTTATTTTTTAATAATTACAATAATATGTCAGAAGCTTACTTTAGTTAACATGTTTTTGTGTGTTCTGTAGGTACTGATGCAGTTGTCCTGTAAAAAGGCGCTTTTATATAAATTGTGTTTCACAATACAAGGTCGCCGAGTACTTAATTTACTCGTATTTACTGTGAACTTAATAGTTTCATCTTACATAATAATCATGTTTAAAAATAAGTGAAAGGTGATTAATAAAGAAATGTAGCCCTGCGTTAAAACTGATAGATTTACGCAAGCTGTTATTACTCCTGTCCAGATAAAACAGAATCTTTACTTAAAATTGATTCTTGCCAACTCTTGTATTTTTTACGTTATTAAGATAAGTCTAGATTCCGACATAGTTTGTGGTATGCAATTTTCGTTAAAAATTATTGGTTCTATTACAATTAAAGGCACTCATGTGTTACACGAGTGAAAATTTAGAATAAATTATTGACACGAATATATAACACTAAAAACATTACGTATACATATATTGAAACAATATTGATGTACGCAAGCCACTGAAACGCTAGTGAAAAACCACTGAGATTTATCTAGCGTTTATTGTATAAAACTAGTTGTTTTTGTATTGATTAAAAAATTAAAAAAAAAACGAAGTTAAAAACTGCTTTTGATGGGTATTTCGTGTTTTCACAATCGGCCCTCCGATTTCTATCGATCTGACTAATGGGAAACATTCCAATCAATTGGTGGCTGATCGGGATGCATTCCTTTTGATTGATTTTATATATTTTTATATCAAGCGTGCAGATGTAATCAAAGTTATTTAATTCAGAGTTATTTTGGTTAGGGCCTGTCCTGTCCTGTGACCACTAGCTGATAGAGGCTCAGATTGCTTAAAAATGACGCCACTGTCAGATAAGGAAACAAAATCCGATATTTCCATCACATATTTTACACGTTGGATCAGACAATTTACAATTTGGTGAGACAGGCCCTTAGTCTCTTTACATATTACTATTTGTTAAGACATTTTATTTGACTTTGACCTACATAAAAATTCTTAATAATCTTAAACGGTATTAGCCTTTTTGAAAAATAGGTAGTTCGTGATTTATTTAGTTAAATTGTACTATAGAATTAAGATTGCAGATAAGATAAGTAGATTGCTATTTAAAGTTTATTCGACGTTCAACAATCAATATAAAAATGTGAAGGGAGAAATAAAGCTCGAGTGACCGCGAATGCAGTTATGTCAGTTGGTCAATGACATTTAAAAAGTTTAACGTATTTCTTATGGAGATTTTTCTTAGCTTCTTTAGCGAATTGGTAATTGAAAAAGGCTATATTTGATTTAATTTACCATTTGACTATCTTGGCGAAAGGATTAAAATGTCTCTTCTAATAATAGAATTTAAACAAATGTTTTTTTTTTGTTTCTGTAATTTCTAACCGTATTACTCGTAGAATAGGTAGAATATAATTGCTTGCTATCTCTTATTTTAAACGAATCATAGAAATTATAAGTCATATTAGTAGGAAAAGGGTTCATGAACTAAATATGATATATTTAAACAATTTATCGACCAGTCTCAAATGAATGTTTTATTAATCCCTTGTTATTAGACAAATATGTTCCAAAGAATCCATCTCTGAAGATAGAATTCTGAAGATACCTTATAATTTATTAATCAATTATAAAAAAATCGATTATTTTTTTCTTTACTATTGTTTTCTTCTTATAATTTAGAAGTGAGCGGACATGTGCTAGTTTCAGTTGTTATTAAGGAATTTCTTTGTAGCTTATCTGCTAAACGTTGCTATGAAATAGGTAATGTAACATAATTATTATTGGGAACAATATTTTCAGTGAGAAATTATCGGCGTATATTTTCAGCTAAACAACAAATGGCGAATAAAATACACTTGATCCGCGCAGACAAATATTGTTCCGAAATAAGTAACATTTTGCGCATTGCCATTACAATTGCTGTTAACAGAAAGGTTTTCAAAAATCAACAATGAATAATGTTGAAGTGGAACGACTGAATTCAAAAACATTAGTAGCTTTCATTATTATTTATTGAAGTCTAAAATATTACTCATTTTTTAATAATTTACTATCACTAGATATGGTTTTTGACAATGTTTAATGATGGGCGAGGATTGCATGTGCGGGGGCGGCGTGGTGCGCGGGAGCGGAGTTGGAGACGACCGCGTTGAAGCCGCTGTGGTCGTCAGCGGTGTACTGTACGGTGCGCACGGAGCCGTCAGCCTCCAGCAGCGAGTACTGGCCGTGCACGGCGTCGCCGTCGCGGCTCTCTTGCTGGGACTTGTTGTCGCCGGTGTGTCCGTCAGCCACGGAGTATGAGAAGTCGTATCTGGGGTGAGCCTGTTACAAATAAATAATAGTCATTAAGAATACTAGTTACGTAGTGTTTAGATGTTTAGGATAGGTTTATAAAACATACGTATTCGTCTTGGTGCGCGGCGATGATCCTTGCAGCGGGGGCGGCGTGGCTGATGAGTGGTGCAGAGTAGTGCGCGGGAGCGGCGGCGTACGCTAGGGGAGCGATGCCGTAGGCGGCACGTGGCTGCTCATGACGCAGGATGGTCTGAGATGAGACGGCATGTCCGGCGGAGATACGGGCGGG
>JAOCNA010000029.1:3080899-3095995 GCA_026546675.1 Papilio helenus | reverse complement strand
CCTTATCTCCGCCTATTTGGAATGTGACACCGGAACTTGCTGGAAGGAGGTATTACGATTTAATTCTGCATCATACAAACCGAAGTTGCCTCCAAACGAAGCTATTTAATATCAGTAAGAAAGAGAATATATTATCATTGCACGATTTACAAATAGTGTAATTGATGATGAACGCTTTTGTATTTACCTTTAAAATTTTCATACAATATAATTAATGAAAATCAAACTTAATTATTCAATGTTTCACAGGTAATTAACCCATTACTCGTTTATTTTGGAAATCCTACAAGCGTAATTATCTCAAATAATGGTAAAATGTATAACCATTTTGCAACACCAATAATAATTTCTATATTCTACGTACTAAAAATTAACCTACTCGAGGTTATTGTAACAATTGTGTATTATTAAAGAGAAAAAAGAAGATTATAACAAATAGTTTACATGACTTGTTTCAAGTTTTCATTGTCTATCATTACATGAAACTTAATGTTTGTTGTAGTTTTTGGCACATCATTGCTGTCTATTCCATAAATAGTTGTCGATAAAACATAATTAAGTACCAATTATATAGAAATATATGAATTATATTATTATAATTTGCAAGACTAGAAACCGTATTATTTTTATTCGTTAAACGTCAAAGCATTTTTATCGAGATATTTATTTCAAAGATTCAGTTTTTAAAGAATTTCCTTGTTCAGAGTTCGGTGAACTTCCTCCAGATGTGCTTTGCGGACTTCTTTCGTTGACCTGAATGAAATATTGTATCAAATATTAGTATTATAATGATCAAGCTTTCGACCGCGACTCCGTCCGCGTGGAATCAAAGAAAACAAAAGCAAGTAGCCTATGTGTCCTTCTAAACTATCCTCTACATCTATGTCAAATTTCATCCAGATCTATTCAGCAGTTTAGGCTAAAAACTCTGACAAACATCCATTCATCCATATAAACTTTCGCATTTGTAACACTAGTAAGATTAATAATTGCTCGTAATCTTCACGAATAACTAATCCTAATATCTCTATCGTATGATTTTAATATTTTATTTATTTATATTTTTATAAGACATCGCTAAGAAATATCAAAATTCTTTGAAGAATATATTTCAGACGCAATCCTCCGATAACGGAAATACGCTTGTCGCAGGAAATCCCGTTCATTTTATTTCAAAGGAAATTGTTAGAATTCTTGATGTCAAACTGCGGACTATGTTAGAATCTGTGATATTAAATCACACAGCATAAACATTTTATGATCGAACTATCTGATCGCTAAATCTGCGCTCACATCGTTAGTCATTGCCGATAATTTTATTAATAGACATTGATTACGTCACTTGGTGCTCTCGAAATCGGAACGCTTATTTAAGGTAACCCAATCCCAAGTCGGTTTCAAAGCAGTCGTCTCAGAAATTGAGAATGTTTCATTTTGTTTAAAAATACATAGACAAACAACACCTAGATAATGCTGTTAAAGGAAGAAGTTTCTTAATCAAGAAATTATGATTGTTCTGAAATATCAATAATTCCAGACTTTTAATAGTGTTGTAGACTGAAGATAAAGCTTGGTAAAAATTTGTATTTTATTTATTTATTCTTGATTTAACTAAACTGTTTCATATAATATCTCTAATGATAATTGAATGGTAACTTTCTGATTACTGCAAATGCATTTTAATCTTATTTTACAATTCAGCAAGTTAGAAAGCAGTTTAGAAATGTGAATTCAAAAATGGTAAGTATTTAGCTGAATTCAAAGTAATGTCAGACTGAACTAAAAAAAGTGACCAAAACCCGTAACTCGCTTTATAACACACTCATCTTCATGCCGTAATGGTGTCGAAAAAAAAAACACTAAACCTTTAGTCGCCTTTCCCCTCTAGTTCAGTGCAAGGGAACTAGGGAGCCGTTGGAACGAAACGCGTCTGTTGTTCCGCGAACAAAGCCGCTTCAAACCACCTAGTGTATACGTCAAATGTAAAAATAACGCGTTATTTTTGCGCGTACGTTTGTCACGATAACTTTCCATTGTTCTATGTCCTTGTAGCAAATTAGTGTTATTAAAACTTAAGGTATTTTATAATTGAATACTTCTGAATTAATAACTGATATATGTTTTAACATGAGAAAATAAATGCAACTTTCGATTTCTGATATAATAAACTTGCCAATTTATAATAATTAAAAAATATCTACAATGAATGTACGACTATAATTATGTATTGGATTATGCCTACACTTAATTAACGTATAATATATTTAAAGTTAAACATTAAACCGGCCTGACTGGGCGTTATTCCTTCCAGGATCTATAAACTTACAGCTGTGCACATTTGTTGCGAGCTATTTATCGCTCTAACCATTAAATTACCAAGTTTTTTGCTCCTGCAATTCAAATTGAACTTTAGCAACACTTCAATGTTATTAATTCACCCATATCTAATTAAATTAACTATTCGATTTCTTTTATTATGTACTAGTTGGCAGTGGCTTCACACTAATTGTATTATGTTTTTACTAGAGTTTTTTTATAATCATCGTATTTACTGAAGAAGTCGTCAATGTCAAAACATAATCATCAAGTAATAAGAAACTATAATAAAATAGAGTATTTTTCCGTCTATGGGGGGAGTTTTTTTTTTCGCCTTAAAAGGTAAAAGGTATCCCTGTCAGAAACAAGTAAACTTAACTTTGTTACAAAAACGATCATACTGCTATCTCACTTTTTTCAATGAGAATGGGGGAGAACACAATATGTTTTGTAGATGTTTTACTCTAGTGCAAACTCATCATCCGTTACATAGTAACAATCCACATTTAGTTTTATTGCAGTTGACTACTATATTGATGAAAATAACAAATTCAGCTTACGATATTTCTAGCTCATTATCGTTCTTAATCGATTCAATTTGTATTTTCTATAAATACCTATTAAAGAATGAACAATACTTGTACGCCACGGTTAAGAGGTTTTGGTGAGCGTCCGTGCAACATGCATGCATTTCATTGGTGAAGAGAAGTTGGTGGAGAGAGTTATTTTTTTAATATTTATAACAAATAGTTTTAGTAGTCAAAATATGTCCCTTCAATGGTTTTGTAAAATAGATAAGAAACAACTTTATGGCTCTATATTTTTATATATTGCTAGAAGCAATTTGCAATATTATTAAATGCGAATGTAAGAGTATAATAATATCACATATAAAATAAGGCACAAACCTTTGTATCTGAACGACTTAATTCTATTTTGAATATAATTCTACTTTTGAATATGTCATTTGATCATTGGTGATCGTTTCTAGAAACCATCTAGATGGAAGCTCAAATTAATCAACATAAACAATTGAATACACTAATCTAATTAATGAAAACAAATGCCAACGTATGTAAATCAATATAAAAAGGCAATTAAAAATGAACACTCTAAAACGTAGTGAAGTAAATAAGAATGATAACATATACAAAATAATTATTAAACCTTCCTTATTTTTATACAGAAATCATGATATGTATATATGAGCATTTTTTCTGGAAAATTAAAGTCATAATATACTTAATAGAGTATTAGAAAAACTTAATATTTTCTAAATAACTATATCAAAATTATATTTTAACATTAAGGCACATTTAACATGATTACTGTACATTTCTATTTAACTTCAAATCGTCCAAAGAGTCGTCATCGGAATTATTGTCTGAGCATGTTTTCGAATGTTTAGCTTTTGGTGTACCTTCGTAATACAATGACACAATAGTGTACTTCTTACAGAACGCCCACCACCATCTAAAACCAGTAAGACCAATAAATTTGAAACCAGGGTCTCTCTTTCTTTTCAATTTCTCCACAAATGATAATACTTCAGGGAGCGACTTTTTAGTTCTCCTATTGTAAGGTGAGGCGCTGGTTTCGCAACAAAAGTCTAAAACATCCTTTTCTTCATTCGCTGTTAAGCCAGCTTCATCTAGCACCGCCATTCGTCTCGATTTGCCTAAAATGTTATCGTACAAAGTCCCTTTCGGTATTCCGTAACGTGTTGCCGCTTGCGTGAAACGCATTCTTTGGTTGACGACTGCTTGTATAGCTTCTTGCAGTTGGCTTTGCGTCCAGGTGGGTGCTTTCGACTTCAGAGTACCGTGGAATTCTGATCGACAGATAAAAGCAAAAACGCTAGCATATAACTTATACTACGTGAGTATCCGATACAATGATGCAACACCACATATGTGTTTGAATTTATTTTTTACAAGCTCTTGGTTACTGTAAAATATATTAAGAGTAAAAGTTATTTATACTTGAAATTTACGAACATGAAGTATAAGTTTAACTTTATAAACTTATTATTTGAATTCATTACCATCTATTTATTATTTTCTTAGAACAGTAACAATGAAATGTAATGTGATTGAATAATAATTAATAATTCCAAGTATTATCTGTTTTATAAGAAATTCCAATACGAGTAAGAATAACTAGATTGTCAATTATTATTTTGTTCAAGTACACATCGAAAGCAAAATGTAACAACAATTGTTTCTCCCAAGAGTTGTTTTCCCACGAATCGAAAATAGTAATTTATATGAACTTACTATGTGGGATACGAACAGTGTTACGCACTGCATCATTATATACGGATTATGTGACGGTAAAACATGCATGACACACACAAAGGCAACGGTAAAGGTTTTAGAAGTAAAATATATGCCACAATACACATTTACTGTCTCAAACATAGTTATTGAAAAATGAACACAAAGGTGGTTTTATTTTTAAATTCTCAATTTTAAAATAAATTAAATTATATTGCTTGAATACGTTACGGCGTAAATTAGTTTATTGTGGGCATAAATAACTAAATATGTGCAGCAACAATTATTTTAATAGTAACAATAATTTAAATAATAATGTCAGTATCAACAGACCTGCAATCGAAGATGTAGACGCTCCGAGCCAGGCATGCGAATTCTCGAGCAGTTTAGCCTGAAACAAAAGGAAAGACAAATTTTGAGCAATCTTAAATAATGTTTGTTACAGAACATTGAAATATGCATATTAAAATTCATAAAGACTCTTTCTTTTTTACAAAGATGAGGTAGAAAAGGTTCTTATGAAGTTGGAATTGAAATAAAACATCTAAGCATTATTTTTTTGTAGAAGTTCATTGTGGCATCATTCAGTATTATATGACCTACCAATAATTTGTGAACGTTAAGCAGAATCTTTAAATATTTAGTCTTATATGAATAATAAAGACCGAAAATGTACGCATCGATATATTTTAATTGATCGATGTAAGCGACAAGCCAGGGCCAAGTAGCGACTATAGTTAGTCAGTACATTTACATAAGTCGTGGTCGCGGCAGGACTTGCGACCGATTACAATTGTTTCCAGGGGAGTACCTAAGAATATTACTGGCGACTCGCAAACCCCGCGCGTTCATAAATCTATTTTATCGTACTGGAGCAATAAATTTTATTTCGGGATCTTTAATTCTTTGTTATTGAATTGGATTTTAGTGTTTTATAGGAGTAAACAAACAATACATCGGGTCGTTTCAACTGGTACTTAGTGCACGTGCGCTCACGGTAAACACAGCGAGTATAGGCGGCGGCGCCCGGCATCGTCCGTCGCCGTCTTACGGCCAACTTAATAAAACATTTTATTTGTAGATTGTACTGTAGTTACATAGTGCCGTCTTAACGGGCCGCTTTTGTCTGCTGCCACAATTAAAATTTCTATAAAGCTTTACCCGCGCGACGGCACAAAGAAACGCCGCCGCCCGCCCGTTGATCGCGCGCCGAACGTAAACATTCGCTCGCGCACATTCGGCGCATTAAATACAGTAGCAATCGATAAAATGCTCGATCGTAAACTTCCTGCCGGCGATGGGGAGGTGTAAATTAACGGACGAATTGTTCTTTTTCATCTGACCGTTACAATTATTGACGCGTCAGAGACGGACGCTGGCTAGGTATAAATGTTTGTGTTCAACTACAAGCTACTACTGGCTGCCGTTACCAAATCACGAACGTTCAAAAGTTTTACCTTTGATTTTAATAATTCCACACTTCGAAATATATGAAATCCAATCTTATCAAATGAAAATCATTGTAACTATTAAAGTCGGCTACCGGTTATTAGCAGACATATTAGCGAAATAATTACAAACTGTTCGTCCATACAAACTGTTCCAGGAGCTCGAGGAAATATTACACTGAAAGTTTCAGTCGGCGTACCACGCCCTAATGTTTGCTAAATGATACACCTCGTATAATAACTGTCTCACTGTTAGTGTTGAAGTGTTAATTATTGCCTACAAAGAATCGAATCACTTTTCAAAATGAGTATTTCAAACTGTATTGTCCAAGGCGTTTATTTCCTATCTATTTCAATGAAATGTCATTTGACACACAGCAATTAGATCCTAAACCAGTTATTGCAAAATAACTGGGATACTAACTTTATTCTTGGACTGTAACTGATTGTATAACACATTCATTATTATCTTGAAGTAGCATTTAAATCCGGTCTCTTTTGCAACGATGTTTAGTTACTAATAAGCGTCAATAATATCAGAAATATCAAGCAAAATATTACTCCTAAATGCATAATAATAATAAAAACTCTGATTATTTATTTTGCGTCAATTCAGAATAAAGCTCCTACATAGGATACAAGTAAATACTTAACTTAACTAATGTATTAATTTGCAGTTAATAAACATTTTGCTTCAACTGTGCGTATAAGTATGAATGTGGAGAGAGAGTGGATCTTCTGCCTACCCCTTTGGCTTACGGAAGTGAATTTTATCACCAGCAATCAACGGTTTAATTCAAATTCGTATACTATTTTTTACTACAGGAAATTGGGTTTCCAAATCAAATTGCTACAATTCAAATAGTTAAGTGTTCTAATGAATAATACTTTTTTTTAAATTACTATATTTGTTTGCATTAAGTTGAGCCGAATGTACCACGTGACTTGGTAAACTCCAAACGTGTAATGTATTGTTTTTTTAATTATTTTATAAATTACGATAAAATAATTAAGTACATATTACATATGCACATTAATTTGTATCTATGTTAGATCCAGTCTGTCAAAAATAATAATGCTCAAGAGTCGGGGGTTGAGGTATGACGTAAGTGTTGTCGTAAATGTAAATTCACATTGTTGCATATTTATGACTCAAGTTTATTCCTAAACATATACGCAAATAAAGTAAAGTAAATTCGCTTGGAAATTACCGCCTGACGACGTGCACAATGCGTCAGAAATTGCAATAAAACTATGAAAATATTTAAAGACATTTTAATGTTGTCAAATATTTACTTAATTTATGTGAAACATTTATAAAAAAAACACATTAGATTATTACTCAAAAAAGTAATCATTTAAACCATTTTTAATGCGCTGTTTGTTTTGTTACTCAATCCCCCCATGGTCCCGTTCAGCGAGGGTAAACGTTAAGGTGTGTGGGAAGAAATCGCTTATAGTAACTCTTGTAGCTTTGTCATTGATCCCAATTTGCCAGGACACGTTTAACCCGCTTCCACCATAATACGTCTGATTCATTTGAGTTACAATTTAGAGCTTGCGAAGAATAGGAGCGGGAAGCGATGTGGGGGAGCGGAGGCGGGGGCGGGAGACGCAGTGTGAGGGGCGAAGGATAAAACTAATCACACATCCTCTCCGGCGAGAGCGCGGCGGCGCCACACTGCCCCCGGCAGCGGACCGCTAAGCGGATTGCGGATTGATTACATATTACATTTTATAGAAATGATTGTTCCTTTATTTAATTTAGCTAGACAATATAATGCACTTGAGTATACTTTTACTTTAATAAAGTCCATGTTATTTTTCAGTACTTATCTTCATAATTCATGTTACCAGTTTAAGTAAGTTTTTGTTTAACATGTGAAACAAGTTTTGGCAAGTTAAGCCTGAGGATTAGAGAACACGTGTTTAAATGTATGAACAGATTGAAAAGTATCAAGAGAGAATCACCCCCTAAGTCTAATAACAAGCAAATAAGCTATGTACGTCATTGACACATTGCGTGCCGTACGCAGGAGAAAATTTTACGTTCCTTTTTGTTAGAAAATTAGCTGTTGCTCGCGGCTTCGTCTACGTGAAATTAAGAAAATAACCTATATTATAAAAAAAATAACCTATGTCATATAACGATAACATAGCTTTCAATGGTACGAGAATTATCGAGATGGGCCAAGAAGTTTTTTATTTTAATACAAACAAAAATCCAAAAATACAATTTTTTCCTCTTTATAATAATAGTATAGATCAAACAGATAGAAACTAAGTAAAAGTACTTTACATTTATCAATGATCAAATATAATTATTTTTAAATTATATTATTATCTTATTAAAATCGAATTTTTATCATAGATTCTTAACTAGATTAGTATCCTTGGGTCCCAAGTTATAAGCGTTAATTACATGAAATTGTGTTGAGAGACAAGAGTTTTTTGACGAAGTAAACACTCTTACATTGTATGTCCCGTAGAAAAATATATCTAAACTAAGATTTGACAGAAATTTGGCCATTGATGAAGGTCACCTGTAGTGAAATTAAATTCATTTTACTTCCTATTTACGTTGATCTCTGATCTCAAACTTGATATCTAGCCTACAATCTAGATCTAGATCACAATGGCAAAAACAAAGGCACATGTTTTTTTATATGTTAAAAGGGGGCAAACGAGCGGCGGGAACACCGAGGTGGTCTATTATTTACTAATGAAGGCTGGATGAATACAATATCTACATAAGTTATAAAATTCTATACTTACGTCAGTTTTACGGAGGTTTTCTATATTGTCATTGCTGATTATTAATGCATTTTCCCCTTTTAATGTTGCTAAGTTTATAAATATTACCTTAAATGAAAAAGTTATGTTAATTTCGCGGAACAATTATTAATTAGGTAATTATTGTTGTGTACGGTGGACTACTACTTCTTCCTCGTTGTATTTTAATAGTGTGGCTTATGAAGTAGTTTATTTATTAATGCAGTTAGAAGCTAAGTGAAAAATTTGCTAAATTACTATAAAAAAAGTTTGCTATCAAAAATTATTACCTCAATTCAAAAAAGGTTTTAATTCGTTTTGATTTTTTGTATAAATAAGCCAATAGTTATAAAATAAATAAGTCGCTACTAAAATAATTATTTAAGGTAAAACAATTATTTTCTAATTTTTAAAAAAATTTCATAATAAAAAAAAAAAATCTTTCAAAATTCATTTCGTACAGCTTACCAAAAAAGCAAACGGTTTTGCCATTGCGTTTCCATAAACTCCGACATGCACTTTGGATAAACGCCGTTCACTGCCACAAATAATTCGGATCTATTTTTTACTTTTTAATTTTTTTTTTAATTACATGAGTGTGAACTTGTCCATTTCCAAGGTTGGGACTACGTGAAGACGCGAGGTGTCGACCACCACTTACCTATTTATAAACCCACACATTCGCATCGCCCGGGCTATAGCACCGCGAATGATACACACACTATGAATATGAACAATGTTCATTGAGCGGGGATGATTTTATTTATTAGTAAAACTATATGTCATCTTTATTAATATGTTAAAGTGATATCATTTAACATTATAACTAAATATGTAAAGTTCTGATTTATTAATGTTTTAACACTCTCTGTACTTTAGGAAAAATAATTAGAATTTTAAATTCTCACTCCAAAAATAAAATAAATTATAAAATCATTAAAACAAATGTTTCTGTTTAAAATTTAATAAAGCACTTTTAGGTATGTTTATTGTTTTTTTTTTTTTTTTTGGGAAAATGAAATAAAGTTAACACACACCTAGCTGTTATTTATACCGTAAAATGTAATTTTAACTTTTCCTACATTAACGTCAAAATGATTAACTTTAATTACTTCACGTGATAACTGAAACAATATACACGGAATAGATAGGCAGATAAATTATACCGGTAACTCTTGTATATTGTTAATATCCGTTCATATTATGAATCTATTGAAAAGACAATAACCGTATACTTTACTAACGTAATGTTTAAATTACTACATCAGACGAATTAATCATTGTGTCTCGACAAAGAAAAACTTTCTTCGCTAAGGAAATGTAATAAGTGTTGACAAGATAAATAATGAGGCAATTTGTAAGCTATTTCTTGCAACGATCATTTCCCCGCCCCTTGGTTTCGTTTGAATAATTTTAACGCTAACTGCTTGCATTTAAAAATCATCGTCAATTAATAACTACCTTTTACAATATTACTTGATCGATTGCCTTTCTATTAAATATGAAGAATTTCATAAGGAAATTAATAAGAAATGCAACATTCTTTGATTCAAATAAAACACTATAAAATACATATTACAAAACATATATTTTGTTTTGGTGAAACAGTAACAATTTTACCGTCGAAATCTTACATCCTACGAACAAGAATAAATAGGTAACAGATGGCAGGAATATTTACAGATCATAAATATCGCATAATTTTACAATGCTTGCAAACAATATTTCACTTTTGCGATACCTGTACAAAGTACTTATTGAGATTTACAGCGCCATCTATAGTGAGACTAATATTTATTTGATAACAACGCCATCTAGTGGTACCCGTAGTAACCAGCACCATCACTGTGGGTGTTGTAGACCTGAGGGTGTTGAGCGTGTCCGATACGCTTGACGACTGCATTAAATCCGTTGTGCTTGTCAGCGGTATACTCCACGATACGAGTGGTGCCATCTGGTTCCGCTAGTGTGTATGCACCTTAAAAAGTAAAACAAAAAAGTTATAACATGTTCTTAATTAAGACAGGCCTTCTTTATGAAAACATAAGAAAGCGAGGAGTGTGTTTCATAGTTTGCATATTTAAATTACCTTTAACAACATCGCCGTCGCGAGATTCCCATTGTGATTTATGATCTCCAGTATGTGGGTCACTTACGGAATAGTCGTAAGCATATTTGGGATAAGCCTGAAACCAGAAAAAGATTAACAATAAAATTCAAATCGTCACAAATTTCGTTTTGTTATGAAACAAGGTAAGATCAATAAGCCTTCATAATTTAAATAATAAATAACTTGTTTTATTGAAATGTCGCTTCAAGACTTCGACGCAATAGCGTTGATCGTTGAAATCTTTTGTAGCAAGAAAGTATAAGGAAGCAAAAGACATCAACGAATACTGTATAAAAACGAATATCTTGGAAATAAGCTTAGAGCTTAGAAGCTTAGTTGTTTAGATAAAATTAATTTAAACAGTAAACTAAAAATTAAATTATTTGGAAAGAAACAAATTATTATGTATTTATTCTGTTTAAAAATATTTGTTTTATATTACTTACAATATATCTTTTGCCCATCACAATACACCAATATTTTAGAAAATCGTAGTTTGATTTTTAATTCCTGGGTAAATTTTATAGCAATATTTCAATGCAGGAAAGTATAAACATTGAACACAAACTTAGTTTACTTTGAAGATTACCATAATTTACTTTTACTAACTTACTATTCTAAAATTTAAATGTGCCTTGTTACATATTCTTGTAAGTTACTATTATCATGAAAACCCATAGTTTGTTTACGGAAACATCTATACCTTAAGTATTTAAACTAAGCTTACGTTATACTTATACGAAATATATACTAATATAATAAAGAAGAAAGATTTGTATTTTTGTATGTATTGAAATAATTCAAAAACTACGGGACCGATATCTAAAATTTTTGCACCATTAAAAAGCTGCGTTATCAATGAGAAACATAGGCTATACTTATTTTTCTTTATTCTTCGCGAACTAAGCCACGAGGAATAGCTAGTATATAATGTAATAGTTACATAATAATCTGCATGTCCGTCTTCTGCTCCTTGATATCCTCCCGAGTATCCGTCTGAGTATCCTTGTAGCCCACCATACCCTGCATCAGCGTAGCCAATGTACCCCGCGTTAACAGCGGCGCAGACCGCGATCACTACTAAAACCTTAAACAAAAGAGTTACGTTTCGTTCATTTTAACATTATAAATGCAAAACTTTACATAGATCTTTATGAAATTTGTCACAGATTTACAGGATAGTCTGGAAGAACACATAGGCTATTTGCTTTTGTTTTAATTTTAATTGAACGGCGTCGCGGGCAAAAGCTGCTATGTTGTATTTCTTTAAGTTTGAACTTTTATGTAGTTGAAGTCAATCGCAACTTTATCATTAAAAAAAGAATGAGAAAAGGCTTAAAAAGTTGATGTTTGAACATAAAAGAATAAACAAAATGTCATATACGAGTACATATACAAACATAGCTCATAATAGTATCTCATTTATATAATACGGTACAAGAAATAAGGACGTTAGACTGGTAATAAGAATGAAATTGGTGCGGAAAATCGAGCTGGTGTATAATTTGTAAGATTGCGTACGTAACTTCAAGTATTTGTCATAGTTTACTTAAAGGTACACTTAAGGTACGTTTTAGTCTCAATAAGATTTTATTATTCAATTGTTACATATTAAACAAATAACAATCAATCACTCAGAGTCATTTTAGGTTACTTAAGTGGTATTTTAGTGGATGATATATCCTAAATCTACGCCAAGGGATACCCTTAGTCACTAATAAATGATAATTTGACAGTTATTCACCGTATAAAGTTATTGTCGGTATGTTCACTTACTTGGAAAGCACGCATTGTGTTGTTATCACAGTAGGTCACTTTCGTCCTCTTCAGCGACACTGACAGGAGCCGAACTGACACTGTGCCTCTCAAAATAAACCGCACACTATTTATATGAAACATTTCTCAGTTACACCACCTCTTAGTATACGCCTATTTGTAAACATGATCCTCTTTGCTTCGGTTTAAGTCCCATGTTAGAATGTAGCGCCTGCAGAAAATATACTATCCTAAAATCGATTTTATTGTTTTTTAATGTTAATATTTTTTAATTCTAAAAACGACAAAGATTACGCTAATAATCCGGTATTACTTATACAAATAAGGTCGTGTAATAAACTAAAACAACCTCGTGTTCAGCGGATTCTATTGTTAGAGAACCTTAGTTTGATGAATCGTCGCAAACTTTTTGTTAAATTAAAAAAAATGTAGCTATTTACTAGTTTTTCTCTTTATTTTTTGTTTGGTGTCGGTATTTATAATGGAAGTGGGACTCGTCTTCAATATCATTTTATTTTTGTCATACATAATTTTACCCTGCTGCATTTTATTTTAATGACATAAAGTGAAATTATTAATTAAAAAAAAACGTACTTTTTATGATATAAAAATAATTCTATATTAAAATAGTGTCATTTCAAATATGTACATCACTGGTCATAATTAAAAAAGTGCACTGATCTGAAAACCATTTATTGTTTCATATGTTACGTAAATATATTACTTAAATACTTATAAAGCAATAACTTTTTATTAAACATCATGAAATTTTAACAATAGTTTAAAAGCCTCTGTTGTATTTTAAATTACGTTCGCAGTCATGTTACAAAAGTAAAGGTGCAATAATTATTCAGCCAGAAATTTCGTCTCTTCAGAAATTGTATGTAGTTTTTCTGGCATAAGCGAATATTTATCTATGTTAACTATTACATAGATTAAATAAAATTCACTTCTTTTCACGAATCACATCATTTTTTGCTGTTTATGACTTTATCGTTTTGAGTTTAGAGTAGTTGATTACTCTGAATGTTTAGTGGCATTATTTTAATCCCCTTTTCCTTCTTAATCTTTTCTTATAAAAGAGGGTTTGACAGAAGAAGCATAGGAAGGGGAAACATTTTCCTACCGTGCGTCGTTTCTCTGTCGATTAAAGGTAAGCATCGCATCTGCTTTTGCAGATGTCTATGGTCAGCGGTCGCTTCGTTATTTAAAAATATAACATCATGTTTGTTTATTTTGTCATAGCTATGTTGAGGGTATGTATAGTTTGAAACCTGTATTTCTAAATAATCTACTTTTACCGCTGACTGTAGGATGACTTACGAAAGAGACTATTAAACAGTAAACAGCTTACATAAACGTAGTATTTGTAGCAATTGAAGTACGTACTGACTTATTTTAGAATATGTATTAGAATAACTTATTAAATTCCAAACCGACTTCAATCTATCAACGTTCAAACATAATTTTCTACTGTGAGTTATAACTTTGTCATCGGACTTTTAACCATTTATTCGTAATACATTTGTCTTAAATTCTCTTCGCATTTGCACAGTTAAGTTGCATCTGAGCATAACATTTACATAATATATGAATGACTACACATTTTACAGGAACTGTTGCAAAATAATGTATCTTACTGATCATGGCGATTTGATTATTAGTAAGAATAATTAAGTTACAGTACCAACATAGATTTCTCTCTTAATATTCGTTACATCACAATGTTAGAAGTAATTACAATCATTGTGCAAAAAAAAACTTGTATGCCACTTGATCAATCTAATTTGAAGTATTAATCGATAACAAATGAAAACATATTGGTTCTTTTATTTAAAGTATAACTATTTTTAACTGTATAATTTGATGTTATCTTACTAATATTATAAATGCGAAAGTTTAGATGGATGAATGTTTATTAGAGTTTGTAGCCAAAACAGCTGAACGGATCTCGATGAAATTTGTCATAGACGTAGAGAAGAATCTGAAAGAATACATAGGCTATTCACTTTTGTTTTTTTTATTACACGCGGACGGATTCGCGGGCGAAAGCTAGTGTAGACATAACATTCTTATAAATACATTATTTTGGGACAGTAATAACATACTCAGATCTTACAATGATATCATTTCTATTACTTATATTTTAGAAGCTTAAGAATTTCGATACTAGGAATGACATAAAGTACATAGAATCCAAGAATTCCGAGGGAAAAAATGAGTTCATTACAATTGATACTCGGCCAAGGAAAATAAACAAAGAATAGTCACGTATACTAGGCCGTCAAGCTTCGATAGAATTGTTACAGTTACATAATAGGAAAAGTATAATTTCACCTTAAATTGTCTGCCGGTCTGTGTTTACACAATTATTAAGGTAAAATTCTTTAAATCGATT
>JAOCNA010000029.1:2972874-2985098 GCA_026546675.1 Papilio helenus | reverse complement strand
TGCCTCAATGCCTTCGTCTCTAGCAGACTCGCTGCAATCACACTGGGAGTAGTGAACGTGCGCAGGTGGTAGGTAAGCGCCAGCTCATCTTTCCAGTACGTCTGAGCGGTATAAAAGCATCTTTCGAGCATCTCTTGATCATCAGAGTTCAGTGCAGTATTCAAGAAACTTAAAATATCACGCGCTTTCTTAGTGGATTCCTCGCTGGTCATGTAATCCGAGTCTATTATGCTGGCAGGAATCGAGGGAAGCGGCTGCTCGGCCATCATCCTACGCAAGTCTGCTTTTTGCGGATATTCATCTTGACACAGGGTCGTGTGGTCGTCTTGACACTTCATATATCCCTGCGAATCAGCCATTGTATTCCTGGAATGGTCGCGGTCATCCGTAGCCATGGTTGAGATTTGAAGCCGAGGGAGGGGAAATGCTCCGGAGGAATGCGGGGACGCCGCTCCGTTTTGAGCCTTAGGGCTCAGGGCAAGGGCTACCGTGAAAAGCAGGGTTGGAAGTGATACAGCAAAACTAGACGACTAACAATTTCCAAATGATCGAAATGTTTATGGACTAGAATTGTTCAAGAAGTAATACATCGAAACAATTATCAACCATCAATCTGAGAAGTGAGCCAATCAAAACCATCATCCATCCAAGACTGAGAATAATGTATCAATTTGATACTCCGATGCGCGAAATACCTCGTCGCTAGAGTATACAAAGAGGGACTTCCGATGCAGTAAGGGATACAGAGGCTATTCTGACACGTTGAATACATATCGGAGCAATCGCCCTCGTCAGCACAGGGACGAAAAGCGCCACACCTCTACTTTTCGCCGTCACGCTTCGCAGGCGGGTCAGCAGTGCAGATTCCATTCAAGCAGGATCCGCCTTCACAATCGACGTCGTTATGGCAGGATGGGTCCTTGGAGATATCCTCGACCTCGCGCTTCGTGTAATCGGCATCACGTTTTGCAGCTGCTTTGGCGATGCAGATACCGTTGTCACAGGAATCACCCTCGCAGTCGGCGTCGTTGTGGCAGGTTGGATCTTTGGAGATGTCTTGGACCTCGCGCTTCAACTCGGTGTCACGCTTTGAAAACGGTTCATAAACGCAGACACGGTCTTTACAAGTACCACCCTGGCACTCGACACTGCTGAGGCAGGGACCGGGGGCCTGGTGAGCACGCTTGCTGGTCATCGAGGACCACGCCAGGTAGCCGTCGCGTTCAGGGCCAATCGACGAAGGGGAAGTAAAGGCTTCTGTGAGGGTCTTATATGTTAGTCTAATCGAAATAGAAGAGAGCAGGTGGCTTGTTGGTAAGGATACCGACCCTTGTTAGGCTTTTCAGTTGGGAGAGCAGCTGCAGCCACCACAGTGACCAAGATGGAGAGGACGGAGAGCTTCATTTTGATTTAGTAGGTATTGATATGAAGAAAGGTGTTTGATAAGTGAGAATGATGGGGGAGAATGGCGAGTGAGAAGAGGGCTTTTATAGCATGAAGATGATGTTCAAACGAAGTTCCGTTATCCTGTCGCCAATCAGAAAATCATGATGCGCCACTGTTAATATGCCCTTTTCAGAGTTTTGGATTGAATATGACGGGAAGCGCTGTTTGAATCAAGTTGGCCGTGGTGGAGTTATCCAATACGATTTCGTTTGCGGCGTCAATCAGACCGGGGTATATACTAAACTCTGGTCGTGATTCTAGAGGCACAGGGTACGTGCATAGCCCTGTCTCCGGATGTTACACGAAGTTCTTTGTCCTCGGGCTGGCTTCTTTGTCCCAAAACCTTGAATATAGCTGTGATGGCCACAGCGTGCTATAGTTAGCTATGCCGTGTGTCCGGAGACTATCAAGCTGGTAATAGTAAAATTAGAAAATTACCAATGATCGTGTTTGTGACTTTCTTGAGCAACCGTTGAATTGACAAACAGACGAGAGCAAACAGACACGGAATTGTGCATGGTGACTGACTGCACGACTTGCCGTGCATGAAGTTGCCCAACAGATCCAATAACCCTCGGTACAAACCGAATCAGATCATTCAACGAAATCAAAGCGGACACGAGGACGGCACGATGTTATGCATGGATTAGGAAGAGGAGAAGGTAGTAGCGAGAGCTTATCTCAATGCGACCTCAGTGAGCTTCTTTGAGTTGTGTTAAATCCCAACAGTTGATTTTGAGCGCATGGACGACGTCCGTGTCGATCTAGTTAATCCCCCGAGGATTCAAAGAAACGTGGCATGGATCAGGTGGAACGAAACTTTATAATCTGAAATCTTTCTTTTGCGCGCGAAACAATTATAATAGCCACAGAATAAGTGACGATAGGAACAAAATAATTATTGTAAGAATAATGTATGCTGAATCAATGAATTCTAATTATGTTAACTAGCTACTAAACTACTGTTTCTAATTATTTTAAAATCTAATACGAAAATTAAATTGTGTTAACTTTTTTGCAAACAAATGCAAGGTTTGACAGCTGGACATAGACAACAATAAGATTATAATTTTCACGTGCTGTTAAATAAAAAAAAAACCAGCGGCACCAGATCTCCCGCTGACATTTCTGGATGAAGTAATGAGTTTGTCAGTTCACAATTAAAAATGGGTTCCGATAGGTTAAAAAAAATTAGTACGTATTTCATTTTCACAGTATTATAGTGTTTGTGTTTGTTTATAATTGGTTTTGAATGAAAACCAAATCTACTTTTTTCTAAAAAAAAATGTTAAAAGCGATTTATTGTTGTAAATAGCAAACTAACAAAAACGCTTAAATTTACACAACGACATCGAAATAAATGAAAAGCACTTTAATTTCTTTTAATATGTACAAACCCTTCAATGTTTGGCATAGTAATGTAAGAGTTTGAAGGGTCCAGGTGTTGTGGCGCCCTCTGCAGCCTCTCGCACTCACAGACCACGCATGGGGCGTTCTGTATGTAGCCACCTTTTGTGTAATAAAATATACATACCTAATCTAAAGTGTACTCGCCTTATTTTCCACACTCTCCCGCCATAACGCTCGAGCGCGTACATCAGAGCTTTCCGCGCGTAAATACTTTGAAAATAGTTTTAAATAAATACATACTCGTGTGTTATTGAAAGTCGTAGTGGCGTATTGTTTTCTTTGTGAGCACTAAGTGAGCTGAGTGTTGTTAGTGGGGACGCAGTATTTGTTGCGGGGCATTTGAATGTTTTTCATTTGTGTTGACCCGTTTGAATAAAGTTCTCTTATATACCTCTTGCCGGATATATTAAATGAAAGAAACAGTTTTATTCTTTCATTTTGTACTCGTACTTGTCATATTTAAATACAGTTTTATTTACTGACTAATATCACGTTTTATTCATAACACAAAATATTGTAAAAAAAGTTACTGCTCTAAAATAAAATAACAAAGCGTTCCGGCCGCTTTTTAACTTTCTAGCTTTAATAAAAATATAATCCTAAACCGTACTCGAGCTTATAAAAAAGGTGTTTTTTTTATACGTTATGATGTTTAATTAATAAAACATTATTGTTTATTGCTTCATATAGCACACATTTAATATATCTCATTAAATAGGAATAAAATTAAGATAGAATACATTAAGTCGGTCGGAAATTCCCGTCAGTCGTTACAGATACTTATAAGTGGTTGACAAGCGAATTACTGAAATTACGTATAAACTTATCAAAGTAATGTGTTCTAGATAAATCAGTGTTATATCGCTGTATCCTGCGCAACACTAACATACAAGTCTACCCACTTTTTACAATTAAATACTTTTACGGGACACAAATGATGACGGAGGAAATCACTTAAAGGTTTTTATACTCAAAGCATTTAGACCACGCTACACAAGGTATTTAATCTTAAAATAATTAAAGGTCTACGGTTTTACTGATTGAATTTTTGATAGCAAGAAATATGCCTAAATAAAGAACATAACGAATAGCTGATAGGAATGTTCTGTTTTAGAATAATTGTCTCCTTAATTAAAACGGAATTTATGCATATACGGTTGTAGAGAACATTTTATGTTAATGTTTAAAGCTATTGGTAAAATAATAATGTGTAAATATAAATTACATTATTGTAAACACTGTAAACTTTAAACAAGGTTTAATGTGAAAGCCTTGGAAAATTGGCGGGCGAAATGTGCTTTCAAATAATGCGTGTGTATTTTAACTTACTTATTGATTAGTAAATAATGGAATTAAAGTATTTAACGGATCTTATCTTTAATAGTTATTGGCCAAAAGACTTAATTATTACCACGTGGCTTGATTGAATTATATATCACTTACGACTTACTTTTATTTGTATTGATACGTATAACATTCTTGTCTTTGCTCGACATTCCTATAATGTTGCAATTTCTACCAGTTCTCGCTCTGACTTGGTACGCACTCAAGTTGTGGTGCAACCTAAATTTGTTGCCAATATAGTGCGCGTTTGAGAAATCGTACCAGTTTATTGTCAACCACCCAACTAATGCTACAGATAAAGTCGATAAATTATAAACATGTTGAAACCTGAATGTTTTAAAAATATGTAATTTAAAAACTTACCACGCCTAATAAAATAAACCGCAATTAAATAGGCGACACAATTTATTCTTAGTTAACCTTAGAATAACTGATGGTTAACTGTTCAACACCAACACAATTAGTTACTTAATACTTCGAAAACAATATCATAAACCCTTTCTATTATTATACAACAATAACAATGAAAGTCTTCATTTATGTTAGGCAACGCCTGTCTCTTATAAATTACAGACCTATACTGTAGGATACCTAGTGCCTTGTAATTGAACATTACATCACTAATGTACCTGTCTCGTAGATCATTTATTATGTAACTCAATAAAAACTGTCTCAATGACCGCATAACCCTAACACCATACAAAGACACATTTACTGCAGCAAGAGTATTAAAGTAGTCCCTGAACGCGAGCTATCTTTTTTTATATGATAAACTGGCAAATTAGCGGCCACCAAAAAAACCGAAAAAGCGAAGCGATCACTGCATATAGATCCGCGATTGCAGATGCGTTGCCTTAATCTATGAAGGAGGAGACGCATTTAAAGTGGATATTTCCCCTTCAATAACTACGAGTACAATGTAACAATGTCCTCACACTTTTGAAACTAACGGTTTTTTAATAAAATTAACACATTATATCTCAAGTGTTCAACTGATTAACGCTTTGTAATTTAGGGAAAGGTAATCATTTTTTAAACAGTAAAATGTGAGAGGTTTACTGGTATTTTAGTATTGCTAGTTATTAATTCGTAGGTATACTTATGAAGTCCACGGTTAAAGGACATAAACATATAAAAGGTTAGAACATCAAGCCTCAATGGGAACGGCAAGAAGATACACCGGTTTGTTAAAGTTCACATTAATGAATCCTTAAGAAACTACAAACATGGATTTCCTGCCGATTGAATTGAATGACGGAAATCTGGCTCTGTAATTGCAACAATTTGAATGTAAGATTGATATGAATAATACGCGATGTTGTAATACAAGTTTTATAATGGAAACCTACTTATCACTGGCTAGTACATAGTTAACTATTATAGAGCAAGATGGCAATAAAAAGCGAGAGCAATAAGATTCACCAGATGTAAAGGAATGACTTTGAACTAAATGTGTCTTTGGATTCACTGTTATGTTTATAGTTATCAAATTGAAGTATTGCTATTTAAAATATTAATGTGTTTTTCTTTCCGAATGGCAATGTAGAGATAAGTAACTAAATTTACTATATTTTACACTCATATATCAATGCTTCCCGTTCTATATTTTTTATAAATAAATAGATTCACGTTTATATTGAAAACTTAAAACAAGCTTAAAAACATTTCATTATTTCAGATATTCTTGATTGGTAAAATTAATTTCGCTTATTGGCCTTATTGTAGATTGAACAAAATAATTGTTTTTTGTGAACTGTTTTATTCAATTTGTTTTTATACTACAACTAAAACATAGATTCAATTCACTGACATTCAATTTTAAATCTTAATTGACTGGTATTTAAGTTGTTTATAAATTTTCAACTAATTTAAACTTCCCAACTTTGTAGTACTTCAGATCTAAATTGACTGTAAATTATTTCAAGTATTCTCAAACTCCAGTCTACAGAATTAATCATATTTCTACAAATCTTTATTAATTGTTTTTATAAAGAGCAAATATTTGTTTCTCTCTGTTGAAGTTCAAAAAATATTTTACATATTTTAAGCTATTTGTTATTCAAATGCTTGTTTTTTTTACATCAACATACATAGACATGTTTTTATATACGTTTGACAGTGACAGTTATTATAAGGTAAAATGCCCAAAAGCCGCTAGTGACCCAATAATTGATAGTTTTTTATTTGCGCTTTAATGACACTAGACTATCAATTCCTTGTAGTCACCATCACCACCCCGGAGGCCTGACTCACGCCCCGCCCGCTCACCTTGGCCACCCCGCGGTGGCTCTTCATCCCGATACCGACACCGATCCGCGAGAGCTGGAAGCGTTTGCGGAGAGGTTCAAACAACGACGGATTAAACTTGGCGTAACACAAGCCGATGTGGGAAAGGCACTTGCAAACCTTAAATTACCAGGCGTTGGGGCTCTTTCACAAAGTACAATTTGTCGATTCGAAAGTTTAACACTCAGTCATAACAATATGATAGCTTTAAAACCTATACTTCAAGCGTGGTTAGAGGAAGCCGAGGCACAAGCCAAAAACAAAAGACGGGATCCTGATGCACCGAGCGTATTACCGGCCGGTGAAAAGAAAAGAAAGAGAACCTCGATAGCGGCTCCAGAAAAGCGAAGTCTAGAAGCTTACTTCGCTGTGCAGCCTCGTCCGTCTGGAGAGAAGATAGCTGCCATCGCAGAGAAGTTGGATTTGAAAAAGAACGTGGTACGTGTGTGGTTCTGTAATCAGAGGCAAAAGCAGAAGCGGATGAAATTCGCGGCGCAACACTGACCGGCGGGAGGCGGCGCGGCGCTGCTGTACCCTGGCGCTGGGTACGGGTACTGAGCCGCCTGCCGCTTTATTTACGGCCATTATCTTCATCTTCAAGGGCCTTTTGATAATATATCACAACAGCGTCAAGAAACGAAAGACATCTTACATAAGCAATAATAAGATCTCGTTTTAATCTCATTCTTTTAACACTTACTCTCAAATCAATCGCAATTTAGTACTAGTGTAGATGTTGTAGAACTTCATAAGCCAATTTATCTTTTCGTAAAAAAGTATTTTCACATTTTTTTCGAGACACAGGGTATATAATTTATTATATACAAATTAAATTAAATCGCTTCGTCGTACATAATTTTAATTTTGCGCTGATGTTTGAGGGCATCAAAATGTAGATGAAAATTTAAAATCAGGATTTTTAAGAGAATGTGCCTTGCAAATATTCAATATTCTGTGTTTAATGTTAGTAATATCGTCGTGGCGCGTTGCAGCTGACGATGAATACTTAGGATTGAGTCCCTATGATTCGTACATATCAAAATACACCAAGCATTACGTCTGTAAGTAGATTAGGACTTTAAACTTGCAAATAATTAACTTAATGAGTTTAAACTTCGCTTTTATACAATCGAAAGCATGTTATATGACCTAATCTAATAACAGACTTTTTCGAAAATTGTTTATTAAAAATTTGTTGGGCCTTATTTTCTTGATTTTTAAAAGTGTACAAAATAATGTTAAGTGTATAATTTAATGCAAAAAGTTGTAGATAGGAAACTATGTTTTAGTCTTAATGTTACGGTTTTTTTATATTTATTTTTGAGGGGTTTTCTAAACGTTTCACAAATGGCACAATTTTAGACTAAGAAGTTATTAGCGACATTTAGCCAAAATAGTGTTAAAGTCATTGTAAATAAATCACATTTCTATTAAAAACTAGCCATTAGTCAAACTATAGTTACTAAATTATTGAATTAGTACAACAATTGGGTTTTTTGAAACATCTTTCTTATTAATACAAATTGTAATATTCCAGTTACGTTTTAAAAAAAGGATATTTTTTTAAGTATATTTGTCTTTTTTTTTACATTTTAGCTGGATTATTTACCTGGTATTAAGACGCATTTAAAAGATAAATTCGCGAATTATAAATAATATTTTTAAACGATATTTTGTAAATATAGAACACAAGTTTAAAATAAGTAAACGTGCAATTTAGATCTCGGTAATAATTAAGTGATAGGAATTTATTAAGTAATCAAAAAGATTGAAACAAACGTACTTAATCTTTTTCTCAAATCTAGTCACTGCTTTTATTATTTGTTTTGTAATTTATATTTTATAAGGATAATCAAAATTTTTTAAAACATTCTCGCAGTAATAATAAATTGTAAGTTGTTGAATTTAAGGTTATATTTCTTTATTTTATTTGTCAAAATATTGTGATGTTAACACGTAAGTGTTGAGAACATTTTAGTGTGATATAATTTTATTCAATACTTGAAACTTGTCAATAGTATTTTTTGTTTCTATCGCACCTTGGAGTAATGTTACGATTCCTTACCCTTGATGGACATGTGAGTGCTTATTTAAAAGAAAAAATTCTTTTATTAGTGTTAAGTCTTTATTAAAATTGTTAACATAAACCCCGAACACGTACACAATAGGAAGCACATATCAGAAATACGCATAATCATGTTTTTCGAAAGCCTTTTAAATAATTATATAAATATTGTTTTATAAAAATAATTTACCGATAAAACTTATTTTTGTATAAGGAGCAATTCGCAGTGATAAGAAATAGTTTCGCAGTAATGCGATTGTAAAAGACCAATATATTATTTTATCATTATATTGATATTAGGTACATATCGAGTAGGAACAAGATTAAACAATAACTCAGTCTAATATTAAAAAGGAAATAACTCCACTAAGGACCAATATTAATGGACTGCTTTAACCGGTCGGCAGCAGTTGACGTAACTGTCGTAGCACTTGTATAAAATAATATTGTTATTCCGCTCATACTGGAAGCTACCGAATCTACAGATTCCGTAAACGAATCAATACAAAAGGATTCCGTACAAAGCTCACTAAAGCGTTCCTTTAAAAGTACTCCAAATAGCAATAGTTGTAGCAAGGAGAAAATATCCCGCAAAGATAGAGCCATTTCAATACCTCCTGAAAGTAACAAAGAGACCAAAGTTATAGAGCCTACGGATGAAGCTGTTTGTAGTATCAAGCCAGAGACTGTTAAAAAATCCAGATCAAGTATCAAAGGTAAGAGGAAAAAAAAATTAAAATGCACACATTGTTATCGATGCTTCACCAATAACAACAACCTGAAGGTTCACATAAAAGATAAGCATGATAAATCAAAGGGTAATTTAGACTGCGATAAATGTTATAACAATATGAAAAATCCGTCAAGTCTTAGTAAACATAATAAAGACAAACCAGCATAATGCCATCAGTTATAATGATAAACCATGAGATATGTATGAAATATATTATGTATACGATTTTATTGTAGCTCAAACATCAATTAATAACAGGTCTGATGTTTAAAAAATAATTGAGATCAAGCGTAGTTGGTGTACTAAGACTTCAAATAATTGTACACGAAAAACTCTACAAAATATGAAGCTAAAATTACGATGCACTAATTGTATTAAGACTTAAACCAAAAGCTTAAAAATTAACATGACTTTCTATAAAAAAATATTTATACATGTATTGAATCGTTGACATAAATTGCACACATTCCATCCATCAAATCCAATTTCTGGGTTAGACATGAAATCCTTAGCATTGTGTAGCAAGTTTTTGCTGTAAGCTGAAACAGTTCAATTAAAAGCATTTGTACACAGTGTAAATATATTTATTACTAACATTTGAACATTGATAATTTTGAATGAAATCTATGTGGTTAATGCATTCCAAGGCGGAGACATCGGTGCAGGGTTTTGTAAGTATGACATCACAACTGCTGAGATCGAAAGCATGAATGAACTTACAATCTGAAAATGTAAAAAAACAGTGAGTTTATTAAACAAACAAAATGTATAAGTGATGTTACATATTCATTATTATTTATTAATAACCCTGTGAAACCTCATAAAACTATAAATCAACTGTCCTTTGCAACTTCATACTATCACTAATTAGATAATCTTCTAACTTAACATACTTGCTTTATTATTGTATTTCTTTAACAAAGCTTCATCATTATCATCATCGTCATCAGCCTTTATCTGCCCATTGCTGGACATAGGCCTTCCCCAATGCCTTCCACAGAATGCGGACCTTAATGCTTAATTCACTTAAATGAAATTTCCCATAATAGACAATATTCACAGGGTGCCAAGTCAGATAATTTGATCTTGTATACTTTATTACAGTAAAGAATTTTCTTAATATAATTTGAATTAGTAGCGAAATTTAATCATTACAAAGTGTCATTCTTTAAATTTGCTTGCCAAGTTCTAAAACACAATGCTATTGGTTGGAGCAAGTTATAGGTGAATTTCATCACTTTATGATCTTTGATATTAAAATATTTGATTGGTTCTCTGAAGTCTGAGTAATGTGTGTTGACGACGTACAACACTCCGGCACACTCCGGCTGCATTTTATTTGGGATGATAATGATTGTGTATTTTTTTTAGCTCAATGATTGGTTTTTGTCATGTCAATTTTCTTTCAGGTTATCTTATAACAAGTAGAAACATTTAAAAAGACTAAATATACAGGCATAGGTATAAATAAGTGTAAGTCAATGTATATCTGTAGTATCAGTGAATAACCATTGTAGTTTAGTAGTAGTAGTTATTTAGCTTTTATTATGTAAAACTATTTTTAAGTTGATATTGTATTATTAAAAAGTAAATAAAAAATCAAGCCTAAATTAGAAGAAATAAGTTTAAAAAAAATGGAGATGATGGAGTTAGTGATAAGCTTTCTATATTCAAACATATACAATTAAAATTTAATCATAAAAATCTCTGTTTTATTACAATGAACAATACCTGCTTTGTATCATCAGATATTCTTGAATTGGCAAAACTGATACTGGAACAGAAGACAGCTGCCCAGGCACACCATTTGAGTCTCATCATTAAGCCGCACATTGAAAAAACCATCCCTGAAAAAAAAAATCTGTATTATTTAATTTAACAATAGTGATCTGCCCCAGCTTCACCTTAGTGGCAAAAGCTCCTATGATTTCAGTCATAACCATACCCATTCAGTGCAAACAATCAATTCTTTCCACATTATAATATTAGTACACAAGTATAGATTTCTGGTGTCGAACATTTTTAAGTAGAAGAAAAGACAAAAAAGATGTAGTAGTGCAAAGAAACAGGGGGAGTTTACTTCTACCTGTAGCTTAGGATCCCCATAATTATTATTTGCAAATAATATATGTACAATAGTGCATACCAAGAATATTCATGTAATCTGTAGTCAGGTCCTCTGCCGGAGCTGAATTTGGCGGTGGAGGCTTGAAACGGCGTTCACGGTCAGCACGTCTGGGATCTGAAGTTAACTGCATCTGTAACGAATTTGATCAATTGTATAGATTACAATGAACAGAAAACAATATACTTATAAAAGTGCCATGGCCACTTACTTTTTGTGGTTTTATTACTGGGCCACAAATTATTAAATCTTTTCAACACTTATTGTTACCAATACTTATCGTATCCGTATCTAATAGGCAACAACTACGGCAGAGTGAAAATTATGATTATTCCAGATAAATGTAATTTAATTTCGACATTAAACGAATTTGGTTAAGTCAAAAAGTAAAGCAACTGTCACTTGACATCGTCAAACTTTCTTGGCAGGTGGCAGCTGTCACTGTCAACGTTAAAGTCCGTTCAGCAAATGATTTTGGTCGGGATTTAAAGATTTATCATATGATATTCACTATAATTTGTGAATTGGTCTTGAATGTTATTTTAATAAATAGATTTAGTTTTTAAAGTTTCGTGTACAGCTTATTAACAATATATTAATAATAAATGGAAGGCACTGGGGAAGGCCTATACCCAACAGTGGACAGAGAGACGCTGATGATTTCATATGATCGAAGTGATATGTTATGTATACTGTATACATACACGTAAAAATTAACACATGAAGCGTTATCTTCTTAAGTCGTTCATTAAATAACGATAATATTCATTGTACAAATATAACTAATCTATTTTCGTATTCATTCTTTATTCAAT
>JAOCNA010000029.1:2888627-2901561 GCA_026546675.1 Papilio helenus | reverse complement strand
GTCACCGATCCTAAAAAAGCTATAGTCGCACTCAAATGGGCGGTGAAAGAAATGGAAGAGCGCTATCGCAAAATGGCGTAATCATCTTTTGATCACTATTTAAATTTTTATTTTGTTAGAAGTTTAAATATGTATTTCAGTGAGCTGTGCTTTAATGCTACGTTTGGGAAAGCGATGTGCTGTCGAATTTCTGTAATCGCCGGCGCCGTCCGTAATAAATAGAAACGATAATCCGGTTTAACATTCGTTATTCATGTCGCATTGGTGCAACTACCACGCGGCTTGAGGTCTGACGTTAGTCGAGGAGCTCGGTATCACAAGCTCTCCCGTGACACACATTAAAAAAAGATTTGGGCAATAACACGGGCCGTCTGTTAATGTTTGTAGTGACAAACATAGTGATGTTTAACGGTATTGCCTGGGTTTGACTTGATCATTTTGATATGATGTTTTTTTTTTAAATAATTTTATTGTGTTGTATGCCTTTAATATCAAAGTAAAATTTGTCAAGTTCGCAATGGATGAAATGTTACCTATGAGCACGGATAGATCAACGTTGTTATGTAAATATTGAATTTCTGGAAAATTTATGTTTTTTTAATTTAGTCCTATTTCCAATGAAGTTAGTGCAACAGTTAAAAAATAACAATTCCTTTAATGGTTTTCTAAGCAAACCTTTTAGGCGATACTGTATGTTTTTACACTAATATCATGTTTTGTAATCGTTTGCGTGTTTACATGGTGATTAATTGCAATGTCACGCATTACGATGACGGTTGTCGCATTCTTAAAAGGCAAATAAACTCTCAAACTAAGCGCACACTGTAACACAGGCATGCGCCATTTAAATTCCGTCACGAATGTTTTTTTTTTAGAAGATTTATTTAACAATTCACCACGACTGTAAGAAAAACTTTACATTAGTGGCTAGTTTCGATTCCAAAGAAAGTGACAGTGGTTCTTACGTCGCGTGTGGCGCGTGCCCGCAAATGTTCGGTATCGATCATGCAAGTGCTAAGTACCGTAACATTTGCGAACGATGATTATTCTCAACGAAACTCATTTTTTATACTGATAGCTATCTTTGTTTTCGTTTGAGGTGCGAAGTTTTATTTGTTTATAGAAAAATAATAATAAAAAAGCTTTGCACTGATCAGCCAACGTTTCGTGCTCGTATTGCGATGGGGTAAGCAATTTTTGTTTACCTTTAGTATGTGTTTTGGACAACCGTTTTGTTTTCTTAAGCTATTTAAAAATGCTGTCCTTTGTTTACTTTTAGAGATAAATATTCTTTCAACACAATACTGTGTTATAATTAAATTTTTGTAAAGATTATACAAAAACAGAAAATTGCTTTGTCTTGTATATTTATTTAGCAAAAGGAAACATCTTCCGACTGTAATTAATGGAAAAGATCGGTTGATTCGGCACAAGGAAAGCTCGTTACGGCGATTTGTCAAACAAATGTGAGGGTACATAAGCATTAATAAAAGGGAAACGAAATCCTCTTTGCAAGACAAAGGAGCCGGCATCAATATTTATTGGCGCGCTTAGTATTAATCGGGCAGGATCGTGCGCTGTATCGGAGAGCGAACGTCGGTGGCTGCGGATGGATGAACTGTCGCGGTTGGGGCGAACCTAATTTTTCCTCAACGAATAATTTTTCAGTTTTCGTAGCGGCCGTAGCCGCACCCGCTCTACTCCTTGCTCAGCTACCGCCCGCCGTCAGCCCGCCGACTGTCGGTGACTCTGGGCCGGTCACGTCTCGCTGTTTTCATTTCAGTACGCCCCCAGACGCCGGCGAGAACGGTCGTGTCTAACGTCGCCCGAACAACGTGCGCACGTACGCAATGTGTGACAATAAGTGTTGCTTCCTCTATTATCTCTAGATTTTGATTCCTTTATTAAACTATAGTATTTCATACAGTTGTGGTATATTCAACTTTTTTATTATTCATTGTGAATATTATACAGAGCTGCTACGTAAATATTGCCTACGAATTTAAACGCTGCATCGCTTTTAAGCTGGGTAAGACAATTTTAATTAAAATTAAAAATAAATTAACTTAATAAAATAAAGGTATAAAACAGTTTACTTTAACCAATTGACCGCTTTGTTTTTAAATAATGATAGTATTTATTTGTATCTATCAAAGCAGGTTCAAAATAGGGGAAATATCCCTCCACTATATAGATAAAAGTATATTGTTGTCAATGATGTCAACATTTCAACACTTTGAACACACCTTCAATCCCATTCAATCCCTAGCGGGCCCCCAATTTGCTTCCGGGACCAATAAACAAAGCAATAACATCTATGCGTAGTTTTATACCATCGCCGACTAACTTGTAATCTCTATTAATGAGAATTTAGGCGATTGGCAGACGTAGCAAAACTGCTTGAGGGAACTGTCAAATTGCTGGTTTCGCTGCTGCTGTAATTTTTTTTTTTATAATCTACTACTGAGTACCTAACCCGTACACATTTGACAGTGACTATGCAGTAATCAGATGTTATCATTGATTAGTCAATATCTGTAAACAGCTTGTTGCCAGCTGTCAGAATGTACAGTTGTTTCATCTCCAAACCGTTAGACGTTATCAAGTTGGATAAGGGAAAGTAAGATGAATTATTCAAAAACAAATAATGTCTACGTGTGTATACGTTTGCGTGTGATTTCGATCGTCCCTGGCCGTTGCGGCGCGACGTAGCATATCGCAAATTTGACTGAGTGATTTCCCATATCGCTCCGACCGATGAATCACATTACACAGCTTTTCCATTTTTTACCGACGCTGAAGATGTAATGGGAATAAAAATGTAATCGAGTTTTCCGTATATTCAACTTTTAATCTTTCTTACTAATATTATAAATGCGAAAGTTTAGATGGATGGATGGATGTTTGTTATAGTTTGTAGCCTAAACGGCTGCACGGATCTCGATGAAATTTTGCATAGACGTAGAGGATAATCGGGAAGAACATATAGGCTCACTTTTGTTTTTTTTTAAATCCCACGTAGACGGAGTCGCGGGCGAAAGCTAGTAATTAAATATGTTGATTCAGGTCTTTTTTTCGTTTAGTCGTTAAAATCTCTGTTCATGCCTTAGCATGAACAGAGATTTAACTCTAATTATTGTTTCGGATATACAAAAAGTCGTATATAAAAATGAAACAAGTGTAGACAAGCGTTATTAAAAACGTTTTGTTCATTTCCATTAAATTTAAAGAAGACGTTCTGTTAACTTAGTACTGTTATGTGGCAACATGTATAACAACATGTTCTATACTATACACTTGTATGTTAATATTTTCCCTCGCTTTCGGCTGTAGGCTAAATAAAATTTTCCGGTATCGCGTTATTAACCCCGTGAGGGCAGCAAAAGGGAGGGGACATTTGTTTTATGTCGTGTTACATGTTTATTGCCCGTTTTCGAATATAATCTATTATTATAAAATTGTTCCCGGTATTTCATATGTACATTTTATTTGAATTAAACTTAATAACATAGACCAAATCAGCAAATATTGAATTTAGAATGCTCCCACAAAATGCAATTTAAGTTCTAAGCCCTTTTATACAAAGCAAAATTATAGAAGTGATAAAGGTTTTCAGGTGGTCCTACCCTGATATCTAGCGATCCATTACTTAAAAGCGACATTCGATCGTTTGTTTGAACGGCATGGGCGGGTACGTACAAATTAGCTGTGATAAAAAAGTGGGACGTATTTGTTACATACGACACACTTCATTAAAAGACAACAGTCCAAAAAAGTTAACATAAAATATAGGTTTAATGCTAACAGTATAAATTACATAAATAATGTACACCTTAATGTGTAGAACCTTGCTGAAACGTTTGTACATACAATAAACTTTGTGTATATTTCACGTCGCATAACAAATACCAAAGCACGGTTGGCAAGTACAGTTATGCTCGACTAAAACTATGGCTTTCCCGGTAGTGGCACAGAGGTAGACCGTAAAGCACAAAAAGTGCGCCCGGAGCGTGTACCGAGTGTATTTGCGCCTGTGTTTGTGGTGGGGCGCTATTCAAGGGGGTTATTAAAAAAGGAGCATAGCTGTGACGTCGCCTAGCGCCTTGCTTTCCCCGTTTAAGATGAGAAATGGGCAGTAGAAGCGCCACGACAGCGCTGAGATTGCGGCTGCATAATGCTTATGCATTGAAATACTGAATATTCATTGTTGCCACGCGTAATATAAGCTCCGAGCTCTTTAATCAATTTTCCTTTTGCCAGTAATATTGCCCAGTAATAGTCGTTATGACGGTTGCTAAATTGCTACTGGACGTCTTTATTTGCAAATGGCCTTTTATGTACATCTGTGGCACTTTAATTAAAATAGAAATACAACATTTATTTTTTCATTACTTTATACCGGAGCAAGACCTATGAAGTTGAGTATGATTTGATTTTTGTACACTTAACTTAGCGCAATGAATACAGATGATTTGATGGATTAAATTAAAAAGAACAAAGGCGAGGTTATTGCTAATCTTAAAAAATCCGATCGATTATTACTAAATTAGATAAATGCTTTGCTCATAATTAATGGATACAAACGCAATTTGTCTTATCAATGTTTAGATAATGTACGCTAAAGGTCTCGGGTTACTGTGTTATAATTGTTTTTTCCATCATAACTGTTATCTTTTCGAGTAATGTTGCAGTTGAGAATCGTTAATAGATAATGTTGAAGAACATAAAAGAATAGAAAAAGTCCGACTTTCCCGTATCTACGTGGTACAGTAGCCGTTCCAATTAATGAGCCAGTGAACACCTCAGGTTTATCTCAAATTACTTAGAAAATGAGGACAGGAAAGGTCCTATGGGTAACATTATTGAAAAAGGGTCGCCCTGATTGATATCCAACTTTGCACGTTCAAAATGTTGAGTTTCTTTTTTTTTTCGTTTGTAGCATAAAAAAGATTGACTCAATTTGTTTCTGTCCGCCGCGCAATAAACTCGCGGAGGGAATTTTTTTTTAACTAAGGATTTATCTTTTCGGAGAGCTGGTAATCGCCCTAATTTCATATAACGACATTTAAATTATGTTTTGAAGTGTTATATTAATGAAGTTTGTAAATTATTAAACGAAGTAAAAAACACTGAGCGTTTTTACAAAATTATTTTATAGAACTTACATTTTTATGATAGTACTATATAAAAACATTGAAATGGAGAGTTTTGAGATACCTGAAGGCAGTTACGCTTTAAGTACACTATATTTCTCACAGTATCACCTTTACAGCTTTATAAAGTACGCAGACTGTTACCGTAAAATCTCAGAATATTTTCTTAAGAACTTTTTTCTCCGCGATGTTATTGTTTCTAACAAAAATTTAATTACTTCAGGGGTGGTGCTCTTGAGGCCTATTGTTGTTCAAATAAAACGTCGCACGCACTGCTGCCGCTGCCGACCGTCACTAGGCAGCTCACCGTGATAGATGATATTCGAGAACAATTAATCTTGGCCAAAATATGCGGACGATTTGCAAGCGAGTGGTCGGGCCTAATGGTCGGGAGGATTATCGCGAGACCGCACCCCGCGCCCCGCGCAGTACCCCGCACCACAGGCCCCGCGCTCTCATTAGCGCCAAATATCTTTCTTTGCGATTCATATATGTTTTCTAATGAGCATGGTTTACCTTTACTGCAAATCATAAATATTTTTTCTTACAACCTAATGAATGATTTTTAAACACTATTATTGGTATGTAAGTATTATGTTACCATAAATGATACTAATGTCAGCCGAGTTACATTTATCGGCCTTCGAATGGGAAAGCCTTCAGTTTGCTATCGATTATTCTGTTTGTCCTCGGTTATTTATGCAAAAGCCAAGGTTCGCACGATGCTACTTTGAATTGCTTAATCAATAATTATAAACATTTTTAAAACCTTTTCCTTGGTGCTTTTTTCTCTTTTAAATTTACGATTATGATAAAACAGCTATCGAAACCACTACTAGCGTGGTTTGCCAATTTTTTATCACTTACATTTGATAAAGCATCGGTACATGCATATTCTGAGATGTCCCGGGAAGCAATAACGTGGCGGCGCTCGCTCGTATATCATAACCAGGGCTTCATATGAGAGGCGACGCTTCGGACACGAAGGCGTTATGCAACGCTGTCTTAGGATAATGTCTCGCATAAATTCAACATAATCCTACAAAACCCACCTAACTTAACATATTAGATTTCGACTTTAAATGTTATTAAGAAGGTTTTTGCAAAATTAACAAAATAAGTTAAAAGGGCTTTAATTTTTCATACTTTGGTTTCATGTTTTGATTAATTTTAGATTAACGGAAACATATCAATGTATAGATATAGATATGTACTTAATTAAATCCGCATTGACTGCTGCATTAAATATTTGAATACACTAAAGCTATGTTTAGTGGCTGCTTAATTAATAATAAATCGGTTGAGTGTATCCGTGTCTTGTAGCTTCTATAGCTATAATCTTGAATATGACGTATAGCTAAACTTACCAATATTGTGGTGCTTCAGGGCGTCGTGGTTGCGGTGCGGCGTTGTACACAGGGTCAGTTTAATGATGCAAATGTTCCGTTAATTGGAGATATCTGTTTGCTGCAACTTCAATTGAATCGGAAATGCGTTATTGCTCCCTCTATTCGAGCTATCAAAGGCTGGTCTATACATCAATAGATATTGTATTCGTTTTGTTTGATACCGGTATTTTGTTACGGACGTGTTTTGTTTGTTACATCTTAGTTAATATGATCGTGTTCATTTATAGCATTACTTAACATGACAATATTGATTTGTTGCATTAAACATGTCTTTTCGGTGTATCTTACAAAAGTTTCGGTTTATTGAATTGTAATGAAAATTTGTTACTTCACATGGGTCGATGTTGGACGATAATTCTGTCAACCAAAGTTTACTTATCATATTAGAGAGCGTGTTTGAGAATTCACTGTTGGTCTCCGGTAGTCATAAAACATATAACAATAAGTAAGATAAACATGAGCATACCACTACAACATTATTATTGCGCAAACCAATTATGACATGATTTTAACATAATATTTGTAACTAATTTGTCGAAAAGATACAGTTTAGGTGTAATAAAAAAATAAACAGGTATATTTTATAACTGTTGTTTACTATTTTTATTTTTTATTAGCTAATTGAACCAAAAAAAATCCACTTGAATACATCTCTGTATAGATAGTTGTTTGTTATGCGGTATAGAAGGCAAAGCGCGCCGCGCAGGATGAGCCGGCTCGCAGATGCAAATTAGCAGAATCACAATTAGTGCTTGATTGTTGTTCATCTTGCAGCTTGCATTTAGCAAGTGAAACAACTAGTCAAGATATTCACTAAATAAAATACGAGAGAATACGCTACATTTTATTCCGTAGCCGCATTCTACCCTTTCAATTCTAGGAAATATAACAAGCCTATTCATAGTGTTGTAATGATTTGCTCTACTTTTTAAAGGCCAGTGAAGTTGAGTTACAATTCGAATGGTGAGCTTCAAACCTTAGCTATCTTGCTATATATGATTGCTTTTTTCATTTTAAGAACTCCAATAAATGCTAAATTTTTCACAAGTCCTCCTGGTTGACAGATGATGTTTAGTGGCAATTAATCTTGCCTGACCAAATATGCGGGCGAATTGCGGTCTCACTGACGTCGTAACTACGATGTTCCGCTTCCACGCGCTTCAGAACCATCCCTTATTTCTCACGAAACTTAAATACGGTATTTGCTTGCGGGAGTTAACGCAAACCAATCGCTCCATCCGCATATTTGTCTTCTTAATAACACACGTTTAAACCGTTGAAACGTCTATTACCCGTGAAGTATCTCATATGTAACGTAAAATAAACATTTCCACTCGAACGTGACTTCGATACAAATGTGGGGGTAAACGTAAAACATTGTTCGATGTCGGGAAACGATCTGCTTCCCCTGCGGCGTTAAATAGCAATCGACATATGGACCTGCACACTCGAAGGCCGTTTGTTTTCGCTTCTATAACTATGTGTAGCGCAGACTCGATCGTTACATTGTGAGGTCGGTGTTTACTCTAATATTATGCGGGATTTCCGAACAGGCTTGCGGAGGCGAGGTGTGGCGGACGAAGTTATAATAAGTTGGACGTAAGTTGACGTAAGATGGGACGCTTCCTTATCGAGAGCATTGTCTCCTGATCCCGAATAACAACGAGGTGTTGTGAAAACTTTATAAAACACCTAACAATGTACTTTAGGTTGCGTGCTCCAACTTTTGAATGATTATTTTTGAACCTACTTTTTATCTTATGTTCATATCTCTCAAAGTCATTACATAGCACTAACATATACCACTTTGTTACATGATGATGATACAGATGGCCTGATGGATAGAATGTTTCGTACCAGGTTTAGAGTAAATCCAACAGACGCACACCACCACCCGCTAAAAACGTTTATCCGTCTAATTAACAACTTTAATTACTTCTCCCACTGCATCGCAATATCTCTTTGAGAGTATTTAATCTTAATTACCGCCCTCTCATCTCCTACTTAGATCACATTCTTTTTTAATACTGCCGCTTCCATTACTGACAGTAAAAAGTCGCGGCAGTCGCTTGTAGACGAATTAACCTTTAGAGTGGGCTTGTAGATCCGTGCCCCGGTTACGGACGGGTCATTCGGTAGTTAATATTCAAAGGGTCGTACGATCACGGATTCCGGGCGCGTTTCACTTCCACAGCCGTCCCGAAACGAGCTCTGGAAAGCTTCCTTTCGGTTTCCGTGTGCAGTTTTGCGTGTTCGTAGGAATTAGAATCGACGCGTTAGTTTAAAGGCACGTATCTAAAACAAATGTCTCGGATAAATTGTATTTCTATAATTTTAACAGGTATTTCGGATTTTAATAGGGTGTACGTTCAAATAGAATCTTGCATTAGTTAGACTGCGAGTTTCACTTGAACTATACCGCGCGGTGAATTTCGTAGCACTTTGAAAGCTTTCCGCTTCTAGAGTAGCATAAAAGTCATTGTTGCAACTATTATATTTACCTTCACATTCTCGCCACAGTTTCGCTGATGTACATTATACCTACTTTTAATTAACGCGAATAATAACCATTGAAATTTTACATTTACTTTTGAATTAAAATGTAAAATGTATGCTACATTCGCAACATTTGATTGTTCGCTGAATCAGTTTTCACATTCATTACTCAACTTTTAATCAAATTTAATCCAAGATTTTGAGGTTCGCCTCTTCAATTTCACAGTTGAATAAATTCGTTTTAGTACTGTATTTCGCTGCGAATCCTTATTCTCTAGGCGATAAGGTTAAATTTATAGATGATGTCGTCGGGTGTGTTCACGATTCAACGATTCCAGAGATTATTTGGGACAAATTGATATTTTTCTATCTTTCTCTCAGTATATTTTGTTGTCACGTTCCGATATACTTTTCCGTATGCCTCAAATTACGTTGTCATATTCTCGGAATTTTTTATACATTTCCATTACACGACCAAATTGTATTATTCAAGTTTCTTCCAAAAACAAATATGGAATGTCTTGAGATAAAAACATAATAAACATCGAGTTCAGTAACTGAGCTTTGCATTAAACAACAGAGCTCGGTTCAAACAAGGCTTTTAAGTTTGTAATCAGTACGCGGTGTTCTCCTCGAATCTTAAGAATAATCATTGTGTTTGTAAGCAATAAAACAAAAATTTAATTAAATTACAATGCGAATTAAAGCTGCATAATGCAAACTATAACTCTGTTTTTGTTATACAGGTAGTACCGATGGTCGCATCGTCCAGCCGCGCTGAGCCGCGCCGCGCTCGGACCCGAGCTCCTCGGCCGTGAGGTGTGCCCCGCGAGCGCAGCAGCCGCCGTGATGAGAACAACCCGCCACCATGCGTCGGCGGCCATTCTGAACCGGGAAAGGACGCGTCGGGCGCGAGATGGCCCTCAGCGGCGGCTTATCCAGACCGCCGGCGCACGCGCGCCCGCCCGCGCCTACTCACTATGAGATGTGGAAGCACAGCAAGTGGCGACAGAAAGCACCGCCGCCCAGGACCGATCCCGCCATCCGAGTACCCAGATAGAGACTGCAGTGTTATACAGGCCTAAGTGTTTCCGTGTAGTGTAAATATAGTGTGTTCGTTAAGCATGTCGGGTGAAGGGCGCGGCGCGCGCACTCCGCTGCTGGAGTGCGGCTATGCGCAAGCGCAAATGCACGCGCACAAGGCGCCGGCGCCGCGCTGCTGCTTTTGGCTGGCCAGCCACGTCAACGTGAGGAAGTGCGTCGCCGGCGTCATGCTGCTCTCCGTCCTCACCATATTCTTCTATACGTACTACGTCACCGTGCCACTAACGAGGTAATTTTCCCTAACCCAATAATGAATAATTTAATATTACAGTACCTATTATAGAATCTACAACTGAACTAAAGCTAAAAGAATAGGCCTTATAACAATGGTATTTGCTCAAACTAAACACGCTGTACCATCATCAAATTAACGGCTTTTTACTTTACAAAATTACCAACAATATTTTGTACAGTATCAAGGGACACTTAATCAAATAACTGAAAATTTTAATAAATTTAAAATTAAAGTGTCGTAAACATACTCGAACATAATTAATAACTCTTGTTGAAATATGCGTCATTCGCACAAAATCCAATTTACTTGCTAACTATCGGCAGCAAACACGTCGGTACCGGGGAAAATTAATAATATGAAATTATCACGCTTTCGGTCACTATTGTATAGCTACTGCAGCGAGATTAGTGGCCACCGTGTTGACTGCATTACGCTCTGAAACAACACGCTGTGTAACTTTAAACAGCGCTTTAATGCATCCTAAATTTTTGTTTCAAACGACATAATTAATGCGCGGAAGCCTTGCATAATGAAGTGGTCGCGGCACTAAATCGTTTGCCGCTAATGCTGTTATAAATACTGATTTACCGCACTGATATTAATGTCTTAATAGAGCGCGGTTATGTTTCAAATTCCTCCACGCTCACTGCTTAGAATTATTTGGGTTATTGTTTGCAAACTCGGTAATTTGTAATATCATTTCTGTTTGTTTAATTTATGGTATAAGATAAAAATCCAACGTAATTAACATAAAATGTTCCGACCATAACACATGTAATGTTTACCACAATCACAGTGTCGTCTAAAAGCTTTGAATTTATAATTATGCTAATATGTAATTTCATGTTTAAATTACTGTTTGAGCAGGAATCACTGAACCCACAAATGTTTTCAAGTTTTATATAAATTGAGTTTAAATTTAAGTAGATTTTAGCAAGTAAAAATGTTTTTATCATTGTGAAATGAACTAATTGGCATTCTGCAACAGATTGCGCGCAGGTTAGTTAGCAAAACAAATCTCGTTCATCAAATATGCAAATTGTTTAATCACAATTGTACGTACAAATACTCGTGCGATGCGAACGTGGATCATTTTTACGTTACCTGAATTTTACATTTATTCCAAGATTCTAGCACAAATAAGTTTTAACAAGATAGTTTAGAAATAAATTGAATATAGTCCAAAATGGCGTGTCGAGCTTTAGATACGGAAGAACGGTGTGTATATTATACTTATCTTCCTTTGTATTACTCAAAAGGAATGCACGAGAAACTCCAATTTTCCGGATCCTTTCCCTCGCGCTTCGGGAGGTACGTATAAACCATGAAAAGAGCTACATAAGTAACGCTCAGTGAATCCACTCACACTTTTCTTCCCCACCGAATATCGAAGGAGATTTATTGTGCATAAAATTACCACTTAATTTGCCAAAGTGGCTCGCGGAAGAATTAAAAATGTCGAAGTCCGCGAGGAGCGCGCTTGTCGCCCTTTGTTTGGCTTTTCACGGCTAAATTAGAACGAGTAGGCGAATATTTCAGAGCAATTTATAACGTGATTTTACGTAATTAGGGCGGACGTCGTGTAGCAACGGCGATAATATTTTATTTTATCGGCTTAAATTTACACCGCGCCGATGAGCGGGGCGGAGCGCCGTCGACTTGTGCCGATTTATAGCGAAACTTGTGTTCCGACTAATTAATGGAAGCTGCTCCGCTAACGCATTCCTTGATTTAAACGACTATTGTTTTATAATCGCTTATGCTGAAATTCATGGCCCGATGCCCGTTAAAAACAACTTTACGATGCTATTTATCAAAACCCCTCCTACCTCTATTTCAAAGAGTCTCATTAAATTATTACCGTCATAATCTCTTTAATTTAGATACCTGATACTTTGAAGGTGAAATGGGAAATTTTCTTTGTATATCATATTAGATCCTCATGTAATATCTGCTTATTTTATGAAATAATTTATGATTTGCTTCTGAATATAAACATTGATGTTTGATGTGATTTTATAATGCCGTTACGAATAAAGGCTAATTAATGTTAAGAAAACTGGTTCATTGACTCGTTTTCGTCCAACAGATAGGTAATAAGAAGTCTTTCGGGCGAGTTATTCTTTTCAGTCGGTCGTTAAAGTTTGCCGGTGGATCGGGCGGAGGCTTTCATTAAAGCAAAAAGGCCGCAACTCTCGGCCGCGCTCCGCTCGCCTACCTACGGATAAATATTTCCACAAATTCCGCCTTTATTTATTTTGACGCTATTGAGATAAACCTTAATGGCGCTTTGATGTGGCCCCCCTCCACTTCCAACTTAGAGCGTAATTTTAACTTTGGCAGGTTTTGATTGATTCCGTTTTAAATTTGGCGGAACACCGTTTTCCGGTAATTAATTTGTTACGACTTTTTTTTAATTAAGCTCCACCTGGGCTCAACTTCTTGAGGATAAGTTAATATAGTTTCGAGTTTCGAGTTTTCGAGTTTTCGATATGCGATACGCGTTATGCGTTATGCGCTATGCACTATGCGCTATG
>JAOCNA010000029.1:2774907-2787187 GCA_026546675.1 Papilio helenus | reverse complement strand
ACGTGGCCCAAAGTAGTGAAACTGAATTTAGGTTGCTTGCGGGACAGTGACGACCTAATTCAGTAGATAACCGCTTGCTGGATAGTGACGGTTATCCAACATTTTTGTAATCTACGTGGAGGAGGTCCGCCAGTTCACTACAATATATATTTTTTATAGATAAAAACATGAAACTGAAAGTTTATGCAGACCAATTCAATCGAGTCAGTCAATATTGGTCAATAGATGGCGTTAATGAACTTTAAAAGGTATATTGCCCTTGTATTGTGTTTTCTTTTAGAATTTGATAAGTTTTGATAATTTTAATGAAACATTGAATAAAATTGTTTTTTGAGAGTAAGCATTTATTTTTAAGTTATTATGTAGCAGTTTAGGTGTGATTTCACGCGAAAAGTACTTCCCGCCTTATCATGCCGGTGTAAACAAACCGCCATGTTGTTGAAAATGGCCGCCTCGCATTTATAGGTAAGTTCTTGCGTAAGTATTTCTCTAAAAAGGTGTACGGTTAAATGTTATTAAAATTGTTTATTGTTTTTTATACTTAAATTAAAACTAAGAGAAAAATATGAAAGCTTTGAAAAATAAATTTAGAGTCTCAAATGACTAGTGACGTCAATTCGTTTTATGCCTACGACCAATAGACGTGATGTAAGTTTGATCACGTGGTCGAAGCCCGCCAATAGAAAGGGGCTCCGCTCTTTGTATACCTTTTAACATAATAGTAAAACAAATTGTAGTCTATGGAGTGAGCGGTGTTATATTTGTCAATTTCATGACGGTAAATACGTAAATGTGTGAAATTTGGGATTATTCCATTGAGCATAAGGATATTTATGTGAATAAATATTCGGTAAGTAATATTTCCGTTCTAACCTCCGCAAATTCACCTTAGATTATACGTATGGATAATGGGAAAGTCCAATGGAGTTATGTCCCGCTCTTTTTAATGTCATTCATTAATTGTAGTACCAGTAAAACAAAATAAAAGTGTTGTTATCGTGTTAGTTATCGTAAAATAATGTTTGTTATTGTTTTATACATAGTGGTAAAGTGGCGGGAAATTATTCCAGTTCGATAACTAATTTGTACGTATATATCAGTGACGTTGAATAATAATTTTTCGACTAATGGATGTCAGTAACGTTTACCCAATAAGAACTTTTACGATTATAAATTCTAAGAATGAATAATACTGCAGTTTTAACACGAGGTTTAGATTTATAACGGATAAAATTATTCATCTTTGATCTCTTTTATACGCATAAGGTAGATATTGTTTAGAACGAGACAGCATGAGTATTATTATTATTGAAACTTTAACGAATTGTGTTAAATTTACCCTTATTATTAGTTTATTTTACCCATTACCTATAATTTTACCTCACTACTTTGTAATTATCAAATTATTCTACCTATTTCTACTAATGTTCGTAACGGTTAAAAACGGCGCCAATTCCCCGTCAATGAACTTACAAACGGTTGTGAGTAGTATGTTGAGCATGATAGATATGTACCTATGTTTACATTCTTTCCTCGAATTAAGGTTTGTACAACACTTTCACAAATATGTAATGTAATAATCTAGCGTGATATAATAAAACTTCTACATGTGTTCCTGCTAATAATTAGAAAATATTGCTAAACATGAAATAGTTTTCGTGAATCTACGATGTAATTTTGTTCCCACGGCCGGTTCTGAACAAGAATTTCAAAACGTTTAACAATGAGTGCACTTTGTGTTTGTGTGTGTGTGTAATATTGCTACACATTTGTATATGTGTGTAATAGTGCAGTAGAGTGCACTATACACAGAGCAGAAAGTCTATATGTTTTTATTTGAAAATTTTAACATTTTGAGCAAAAGTCCTATAGTAGGCTTAAAACTGTTACATATTTTATCACTTTTCTGAAATTCACATTGAATTAAACATTTTGCTTTAAGAAAACTGAATCAAATAAATTTAGTTTTGTGATCGAAGTAGGTACTCTTATCGCAAGCCGATGCAATTTTATAGAAGATTAATTAAGGTTTTAATCTGGGGTCAGTCCAATGTTTAAATATAATAATTGGTGAGCTTAACAAATTTTAATGAGAATTCTGCACATTAGAGATTTTGAATCTTCCACATAATATAATTGAAAGTTTAACCTCCGGCTAAAATTCTTTCGTTAAATTCCATATTGATAACATATAATTAAGAATAAAGCAGAGTTATAGTGGAATTGATATACTTGTTTGTATAGTCTGTGGCGAGTATGCAAGTGCAGCTCACGAAGAGGGAATGGCGCGGCTGCAACTTGTAGATGTGTGCGTTTCTTTAAATGTAGTTGTTTCCATAGCCATAAAAATGCATCGTCTCACACACCTGCGCTGTATTCCGTCAGCCAGCCGTTACTCCCTACGGGTTAAAATATATACTACTTTAAATTAGTAACAATTAACGTACTAAAAGGAAATGACAAGATTGAAGTTTGTCATTAGACATAAACTTCATGGAATTATAATCGCCAATCTCAGTCAACCAAATACCTCGTTCTACCCCTAATCAAGTTTCCTAACGGCCTTTGTAAAAAAACAGTATCATGCCTTTTAGATCCAATGTTATTTATGCTATCAAATGATGTCGAAGCAGTTGTTTTATATTATTACGAATATCAGTGTAAATTTAAATTAATATTTTTTTTATAAAATCTGACAACTCTTGTTACCTACTTATCTATGTTTATGGCAAATATCCTGTCGGTGACGTCATTACGCTGGAATTATAATTGAAAATAAAAAATTGAATTCACATTTCGTCGGTTGAAATCCAGTATGCTTTTTACCCGTCTGCGAGGTCATTACATTAAATAATATTTGTGTAAAATATTATCTATTCTTGCAAGGTTGAGTCAGTAGTTAGACTATTAGGTCGTTGCCCTCGCGTATAATCAGATGCCATCTCGGCTGTAGGTATTTACGTTTTATTTCATAATGACAGATTTTTTCTTAACGTTTATTTCCGAACATAATGGATTTTATTAATTTTTAGTTTATAAAGTTTGTAATTAATGTGACGATTGTATAATAAAAGTTTGTCCTTACGTCTAGACGCGGGTAACAAAATACAGGATGAAAGTTTACGTAAAATATTTCCATTTCCCTCCCTCTGTTGAAAACAGGAAAGTAGTCAGCAGTGGCACGAGGGGAGTGACTGCGCCACATATAATCAATACTTAACTCCTCCCATTTTGTGCTGATGCGCGCGCAGAAAGAAAATATACCATAAGTAGTTTTCGCGCCAACTACCACGATATAGACCGTTTACTTTAAAAGTTGTTTCGATCAATTCTTCACCAAAAAAACAAAGTATCTTTTCATTTTTTATAATCGCTTTAATAATTGCTTTATCATACATATCATATAACACTATGTGGCCATCTATTAAGAGAGTAAATTATATTTTCGTAAACAGATTTCAGGAGGCGGCACTCGCTCTATTTAATATTTACCTGTTACCTATTTTTTCTTATAAAATTAATATGTTAGACCAAATGTTAAGATTTATAATTCGTCTTCTGCATCTCACCCAAGTTTGAGATTGTCATGTTCCATTTTATATTTTCCGAGGCGGCGATTTTTCACGGTACCGAGCCGAGTATACTGAGAGACCTAAGGTGATTTGTTCGAGAGCCGAGCGAGTTGAGTTCAAGGCGATCGCACGCGGTCAGGTTCGAGGACACGGCGGGCGATGGCGCGGGCGGCGGTACTCCCCTCTCCACTTACCTCACAGACCCTCTAAGCCCACCACAAACAGATTAGGTCGGATATAAACCAAAAATTTTCCTATGATATTCGTTATTTTTAAAGTTAATTGAAAATGTTCTAACAGTAGGAACTCGTGTAATATTTTTCTTGGAGACACCTTTTTCCGCTGCGAATAGCTTTCAAAATTTCCCTGCTAAAAGTAAAGAATATGATATTGTCTATATCCTCGGATTCAAATTGTATGTCGGTGAACATGTCACCATTTTCTAAAAATATTATATCCGATAAAATATCATTGACTGACCTTAGATAGCAAAATAGCAACGAACTCACTACTGTCACATTAGTCTAAATGGCCGCTAATGCAAACTTTATTCAGATTATTTAAATTGATTGCAAATTATCACATTTCAACAATCATTACAATAACTTATAATATCGCTTATGTATCGAATAATATAAGAAAAAATTTCATTGATATAAATTGTTAGCATGTTTAATTCTAATTATAGCTATTCTGCAATTACAATACCATCTGGTATTTATACATAGTATACAATGCTTATGTCTATAAAAAAAATATTATTAAACTTGTAACGCATATGGTCGCATCAGTCGAACGTGTGTCTCTAGCTTTACTGAAACCACATTGCCCGGTTCCTTCGCTCCGAAGCTGAAAACGGACCACCGGGGAAATTAAGGGAGCTACTTCCGGGTTTCTGAATTTATGTTTTAAAAAGATTTAAATACATCACATCCTATTCAAATAATTATATGCAATTATTTTTAATCCTATAATTCTTCGTCTTTCTGAAGAAATTAGTATTCTTTAAGCACGACAAAACTAAAATGTTCAAAAATGATTCAGACGAGAATTCATATTTCGTCGCAATGCAGTGAGCAAAATGAACTCTAAATAATAAAGAAACGGGTTCATGGCCCTCTGAGTCGAGGCATGCTGAGGCGGATCTACAGATTCTCTCTGTCCGTGTAACACTAACGTAACGTCGGTTTGAATAATAAAAGACATCAACGTGACGTCACTTCAGAAACTGAAACTAGAACGACCTCAATTCCTATAATTAATATTTAAAAATAACGTATTTATTAAAATAAAATACGAGTACTAAGCACTTACAGTACATTCTTTACGTTTGTGTTAGAGTCTTCTGTTTATAGGAATAGGAACTGATGGGTGCTGTTTTACTAGCGACGAACAAATAACTAAGCAAGATTGTTCTAATTTCAAATTGAAATTATGTATCAAAGATTATATAATGCCTAATTTACTTAACTAAAGGTATGTTTCGAAAGTCTACATATACATATGGTTGGTTCTGCAAACCGCATTTAAAGATGTCAAAGATAAATAATTAAATACGGCATGAACATTTAGCTCGGCGTACATAACTGCATTAACTGCTTAATATTCATGAGTGACTAACTTCTCTGTGAAACTTGCGACGAATTGTGCGACTTGTCCTTTGTATAGATTTTACTCATATGAATATGTGCTCCGGAGAGAACGAATCTAAGTCTTTGTTTATATCTTTTTTAATAAGCTTTAAAAAAATACTCACTTAACGTACTACCCACCAATGAACGTACTAAAAGTACGGTCAGAAGGTACGGTTTAATCTCCAGACTGTTCCTTGTTTGTATTTATCTGAGATTAAATTTTATCGAGTCCCCAGCAATAAAAAGATTTCAGCAGCAAACCGATTGAGGTTTTTTCTGAAAGCGACGAATCCTATCGTCTAAATAGAAATCAATATCTGAATCGGTTGTGAGTTTCTTCTTCACAAACCATTTGCTCTAAGAAAGTAGTACTTTCTCAAAGAGATCCCGATGGCTCTTATTTTAAGGACCTTTAGGATCATACTTGAAGAAAGCGCAGTGCCTTTGGGACCTCGCTTCCGCCCCTCTGAGAAATGTCCGAGATAAGAGAGACGTTTTGGCGCCATTCATGTTTATAGCAGGGCAAATGGCCCTAGAATACTGCGGTACTTATTATAAACAAGTACCCACACGCATTATATTTAAAAGCTCTTAGCAAAATATTAAAAAGCCTCTAATGAATATTCAAAAGTGCTATTATTTATTTTAGTGTTAAACTATTTCGCTAATTGTAATAGATGTATGGTAGAGCATTACATAGGTACTGCCGCCATTCCGTAAAGAAGAGGGCAGGTTGATGATAATGATGTTGACAATCAAGGGATTAAATGAGTAAATTATGGGATTTATTTTTTAATTTATTGCATTGATATTAATTTCCTTAAATTATTTAATTATGGACAGTAAAATTGCAACTTTAACAGGAAGTTTGTCACATAATAAGCGTAAGATTAACTTATGTAAGCAAACAAATTGGTAAACAATTATATACTAAAGCAAGCAGTAACTGCCTATATTTATGAAGGGGAAGGAATGAAATAATTTTGTCAATTTTCGTAGAGCGTAGTCACCGTAAAATTTTATGGAGATCGTTTTTGATGGTGCGCGAGAAACAACTACCATTAACAATGTGCCTTCGCTATCAAATACCGAGCTGTGACATGTTATTTAAGCTCTCTTTGAATTATATATTTCAATTAGGACCCCTCTTGATCACGCGCAATGAATTTAACGATCAGTAACAATCGGTATTCTTTGTTTTTTACGTCTTATATTTAACTTTTTAACGAAAACATTTTATGATTTTTATTTCCATTGAATTAAATTTTATAAATATACCTAAGTATATGTGATGATATGAAAAACAATCTAGTTTTTAAATAAGTAATAAAAAGTAACTTATCCTCCGATGTAAGAGTATGAAAATTAGCTTAACAAATCAAATTAATAAAAACACCTCGCCTCTTCATAGATGTAATTTTATCATTAGATTAATAAGTACAATGAAACAAAACAACATCTAAACAGAATTATATAAATTGTTAGTTGAATTTTGTTTGCTATAAACCCGCGTCCCGGTCGGATGTCCTCCGGGACGCTTGTCGAACAAAGTTTTTGTTTTATCAAACTGCTAATACCCATTTTTTGTTTTATTGCTCAAAAGCTCGCAGGATTTATGGCCTGACCACTTTGCATTAATTTCACATTCATTATAGATCTCTTGTAAATTTAGGAGTATTTTTTTTATCATTTCATGGTGAGAATTACTCACGAATTATGTGTATTACGTATTCAAGAGCGGTCTGCAGAATATTGCTACTTGGAATAGTACTTACTAATGCAATAGATTCATAGTACGATATAAATTGTAATGTGACAGAAGCAGAAGAACAAACATTTATTAAATATGTATATGAAAGATATATTAAGATTGAAATCATCATCAGCTTACTCCCTTCTGAATCCCCACTGAGTAGCTTGAACCCTAATGGGAGTGACTAGAACATATCTTTTAATTTCAACAGACATCATCATTTCATCACGTATAAGTTACATCACGAAGTGTGTAAAGGTACAAATGATTAGCGAAACATATACATGCCGGGATTCGAACTAAGAAGCTACAAATTATAAATCAAGTACTCAACCCTTGAGCAAACGACACACAAGATTGAACTATCAATTTATTTTTACGAGACTCATCATTTTATGGGTATTTTTATGTTCGACCACATCACATGCCATGTTTATTTTAGCACATCAAAAAACTGCTCTGTCGTAATTAATAAGGTCGATGAATAACGTGTTATTAAATAAATATACACTAGCCTACTTCTTTATATACGTTAAGGTATATATAATAACACTAACTGTTGGTCACGATTTTGTCCGCGTGAAATTAAAAAAAATATAACATATGTAACTCACACAAAAATTACCTTTCTAATGGTGATAAAACTTTTAAAATCGGCCCAGTAATTTTTACGTGAATCAAATACATGCAGAAATATAAATCTTTCCTCTTTATAATATTAGTATAGATATATTCGTCAGACAAGATGAAAATGAAGCAGTAAAATAGGAATAGTGTAGAGCAGTGGTATGGATCAACGTTATCTCGTGACTTCGGCGAGCGGCACATAGCGCGGCCATTAATGAAGATTAATTGTTGACGACGAAACACATGTAGCTATCTGCTAATGTAGTCTGAGCATCCAATTGTGTGGAACTATATTTTATGAAAGTCATAGCAAATCATTTGACTACATTCCGTGTCATCTAGTGTTAAAAACATACTATTGTATAAGATTATGTCTGACATGGTCTTTTAGCCCGTTGGTACTTCATAATTTTATTTTCAAATTTTATATTCAAGATGGCGTCGTGTATAAAATTAAATTATAATAATACCAAGTATATAACATCAGACAAACAGTTTTTCATGTTTAGAGTTCATTGACTATTTCTTCAATTAGATAAAGATTTGTCAAGACACCATAAAGTTGTACATTTAGTGTTTGGCAATCGGTCGTGTCCTTATCTCGAGGAAGTGTCGTGTAGTTCCCATTGTATCCCCTAATAGTCGTAATCGACTGCCGAGCCCGCGGCTAACGACTCTTTGATTAGAACTGAGCATTAACACATTTCGCTGTTGGCACGAATTCTGCTCACGACTTGATCATTGCAATTGTTACTCATACTACAAATGATTTAGAAATTGGGACGGATTTAAAGTTGTTGTCTAACTTTGTATAGGTACAATGTTGAATTATACAATATGATGTCAATTTTATCCTCAAGATATTTTGTTTAAATTAATTACGTATTTCCATTAAATACGTTAGTATTTGAATGTTGTACGTACGAGTAGTCTTGAAAATTGCATCATAACATTACTAAAGCATATAAAACGTACTGGTCGTCAATAATACAATTCAAATAGAGATGAGTAACAAACTGCTATAAACGTACTCTTACCCCAGCTGGTGCAATAATATCTAATCCACTTAAGGACCCTTACAGGCGAAAACCCATTTCATTACATCCCTTACAATGGTGCATTAAAACCGACGACGGGGCTTTGGGGAGCTTTAAAACATAGGTGGTTTGAATAACTTCCACTGGGTGATGTTACATTATAAGCAGTTCCTGGGGAATCGTTAGTCGAATATGAAAGGCACGGTGAACTGTCTGCGTAACCGATACCGGGCGAGACTGCAGGTGAGCCGCCATGACTAGCGCCAAAGTCTGCCAAAGATTCAGGTAGTGGTGAGTTTAGTACGGCTGCAAGTCGTCGACTGGATGGAAAAGTAACGGGTGATCGTTCTCGTATGGACGCAGCTACAGTTGCATAGTCCTCCAATGACGCGAATTCTTCCAATTGTTCAGGAGTGGTTGTAAATTGAAAAGTGTCTTCGCCGTTCAATGCTGGTGAATAATAGCCATCGTCGGAATTAAAAGAAACGCCTAATAATTCTGGTCGAAAGGAGAATTCTTGATGTGGTGAAGATTGTCCAGGATCTGAAGTAGATCTTTTTACAACCTGGAAGTAAAAATATTTGTTATTTTTTCACTATGTATTTTCATCTCGAATTTTCGTCTCAAGAAGTTAAATTAAGAATGTACTTTTCTACCAACCTTGGTGTTGCCTTTTTTTAGAAGTTCAATTAGTGTGGAATCCCTAATGGCCGGATTGTTAGATGAGATATTCGTAGCTAACGTTACGACGGAAGGTGCTCGTGGTGACACAAACTGCGTGGACACTACAGAAGAAGCCGTCGAAGCTCCTGATGATCTGATTGTTGACAAGGGCGGTGGTGCTGGAGCTACAAAGCCAGCTCGTGACGATGTTGCGTCAGTACTTGTACCTGTTATTACAAAAACTACTAGATAAAGTTACCCCCGGCTTACTACGTTCTAGGTTACGTACATTATATAACTTCGTTACCTGCAGATGTTGATTGTGCATTAGCTCCTCGACGGCTGATAATTTTTTCTTCTATAAGCGCTCGGACTGACACTGAAGCGGTTTGTAGCGGTGGTCCAGAGGATTCTTTCTTGTCCATTTTCTTATTATCAGAGTCCTAAATAAGTACAGATTTTGAAATATCAACAAAACCGTTCTTAAATTTAATCCAAACATGTATACGACTTACTTTTTTAAAATATCCGCCATGCAAGCGCATGTGACCATTTAAAGCTGGTATGTTTTTAAATTTTCGATGACATAGGTTACATTCGACTGGCTTGGTATCGCTGGGGCGGGGTATCGTGCCCGGCCCGTTGCCCGCTCCGCTTGTGCTCCCGCTCGTAGTCGCGACGTTCCCGCATTTTTGGCTTCCCTGCTGCGTCTGTGAAATTAACGATGACTTTACAAAACTTCAAAAGACTTCCAAAACCTATTACGTACTTTGTAATTTCAAGGTATAAACTTTCGATCTTTGGTAGCTCTTTAATATTCCAAGTTAATTAATGGATTTTAATGGATTTCGCGTAATCTACTAGTAGGTCGGTGTAAAAGGAAAATCCTAATTATAGGTCAATAGTTAATAATATTTTGTGACATAATTAATATTACTAATGTATATTCACATTAAATTAGATTAATATATTCACTAAAAAGTATTCTTAAGTGGATCTGAGAAGTCATACGACATAGAAGGCGTATATGAAAAAAAAAACACATGATAAAATTCAAAATCAGATAACAACTTTGCACGTTCCTTTTATAAAATAACCGTTTCAATTGAAATAAAAGAAAAACTAACGTCGATTTACATTTTTCCCATAGTGCTCGGGCACTGCATTTATTCATTTACGTAGAATTTTAATTAGTAGCGGATTTCCCGCAGCGAAGCTACACGACTTCCCGACATTAAGAGACAAAATTTATATCATTTTGCATGCCCGTTGTAATAAAAAAAACTTTTTGTATAATTTTGAGGTTAAAGCAGTTCCATTTTAATAATAAATGCACTTAATATATACATTTGAAAATGCTTATTAAGAGCCTGAGTACACCTTTGACTAAACTATCGCACAACTGTTCAAACTCGCTTTGGTTTCTATGAGCTTATGGTATATGGAAGTACGTACGTTGAACAGTTGTGCGATGGTTTAGTCAAAGATGTGCACCCGCTCTAAAGAGATGAAAACAGAACGACAGTTTCCGGCTAGAAAGGAAAAGAGTATTTAAAAAGTTTAATGTAATACTAATTCAATAAAAATAGGTTACCTAGTCTTTGAAAGACATTTGACACTTTCACCTATTCTAGTTTACATTTGTACCTGTACAAGAAGGCTTAAATAATAGGATTTTCGTTACATTGTGACCTAAATCCGTGTTGTAGAGTAAATTTCGTGAGTGCTACGCCGTAGCGCGTCCGTAATTTATTTGATTCGAGTTTTTTTCGTAGCAGCCCTAGCGCCATTAGGCCAGCTCGTTAGGTTAATGTGGTAGGTGCGAGCAGATGTTCGCGAGCGGAGCGTTTTTGTCGTATATCATTCTTGTAGTGTAGTTAACTTGCAGCGGTTTTTAGTACGAATTATTTACACGCTACAACTGTATGAGAGCAGTCGTTTGTTACGGTCGCTTAATGATCTTAGAATTAGTCATTACAAATGAAGATTTGTTAGAATAATTTTGTTGAGTCAATTTTAAAGAATTCTCGTGAGGTACAGCTACTAACGATATATGCAGTACTGCTATTTTTAAATATACTACATGAATAAAATAAAAATACAGTAAATTAAAAACTCACCTTAGGCTTAGTAAAAGTATGAGGATGGAACATCTGAGTTATCCAATTGTCCATTATCAAACTTACACTAATAACAGACGAAAACAACGAAAAAACTATAATGACGTCACAAGTTATCGGTCCGGCGTCTGCGATGTTCGTCTCACGGTATTCGAACATGAAATGATAGCACAATGGATGGGAAAGATATCGAAGAGATGACCCCTCGTTGATATATTTCTGACCTCGCGAATTACGAGATAGAATGACCAGTAAAATAACAAAGGCACGCTATCCCGGCTGATTTGCATAAATATTCTCGTTACTGATCATGTTCAACGCAATACCAACTTTGTAGATAATTGTTAACGTTGTTAATATAACGAAATTATATTCTATGTCAGAACAATATCCTGGCTTACTCGTCTACGGACGAGGCAAGGATGGTGTTTAAGTTGGCCAACATTTGTTTAAGAAAGAAGTTTTTTTTTATTACTTAAAACAACATCTACAGACTCTTGGTCCGTACTCTTTGTTGCACAGTTTTTTTTCTTTTTTAACGTAAACCTTATGCTACATTAGTGAGTTCCTATACTATCACTTATGGCTACTTATATACCTTTTTTTATTTTTTTTTTACTTATACTAAATATGTTGAATAAACTAAAATAAAATCTGTGGCGACGGATGTGGCCTTGTTGTTGTGAAGAAAGAAGTTAGATGGTTAAGTGTTTGTTAGATTGTAGACTTATGGGACGATATTGTCTCTCGTTTAATTAAAAAAATATATATGAAATAAATAATTTTATAACCTAAAAGTAATGGAATGTTAAAAGAAAGTTGTAATAATAATTTTAACCGATTAAAATACTGGTTAGCTATGTTTTTAAAATTT